>CM049845.1:3455487-3662987 GCA_027422415.1 Schizothorax lantsangensis
AATTAATGTATGTATATATGTATGTGTTTATTATATATATGTAAATGGTGATTATAATTAGTTTTAAAAAATAATACTACTTTCCAATTAGACAACACAAATAAAGGTTGTTTATTGGTAACTATGGGTCTATGAAAAACCTTTAATGGCTCGTTTCCACTGAGCGGTACGGTTCGGTACAGTACGGTACGGTGCGCAATTATGTCCGTTTCCACTGTCAGAAGTTGTGAATGGTACCAAAATAGCGAACCGTACCATACCACTTTTTTGGTACCCTTCCGTTGGGGTACATAGCATAGCAAAGGGTACCAAAAGGGTGGAGCTAAACTCACTGCAGAACGTTGATTGGTTGACTAGAATCGATACAATGATACAAGGAGATAAAGCTTCTTCACTCGTTCCGCTCTGCTGTGTTCGGCTTATTACTTCACAGTGCGCAAACACAAAAAAAATAACAGTGTATTTTATAATTTTATATTTTCACACAGGCAAACCGTTTCTCGATATGCATTCTTGTCTGTTCTTGTGGGCTTGTGAAACGTCATTGCCCAAAAACCCGCATAATTTTCAAAATATTAGTGTTATTGTGTCATGAAATGTAGTTTTAAGAGTTTTTCAGGCGAGAATGTAGTTGTTTAATACTCAAATCTGCGGTTTATTTATAAAGAATAGCGCCTATTTGAAAATTTGCTAAGCTGATTTCAGAGCTCCAGGCGATCACCGGGTGCTCAGTGCTCATGTATCCGCCTCGAGCAGCCTTACGCACGACTCATCCTTCTGATATTTGCCACTGGCTCTGATGTCTCTGTAGTGATTAAACATGAGATACAATTCGTTGCGTGTATATTTAACAGGCATTCGTGGTCTCATGAATCTATTATTTGTTCCTCGTCATATCATTTTGACTGAGCACAAAGTTTAACTTTATGTTTATTTTGAGCTTTACCGTAGTACAGTGCTGACTTTGTAGCATACGTTTGACTGAATTGTTCTTTTGTCTTTATTTCCTCTTATATAAGCCTCTTATACTTTGTACTTATATGTTTATAATGGCTATTATTGTTCATTAAAACTGACATAGAGGCAGAGTTGTGCTTATCGTCACGCTTTATTGTCGATCGCTACTTTCCGGTATACACCACACATATCAAGTAAGGGTTCTGTTTGCAGTGGAAACACAAGCTGGATCAGAGTGTTTGGTCCCGAACCGTACCGTACTGACCCGTACCGCTCGGTGGAAACAAGCCATAACGTGCACAAATGGTTTCCCAAAAAGTAAAAATGTTTTTTCTTGTTTTTCTTTACACTAAGAAAAAAAAAAGGTTGTTTCTTTGGTTTTGTTCACTGAAAGGTTCTTCGTGGAATCCAAATGGTTTTTCTATGGCACTGCTGTGAAAAGCCCCTTTTGGACCCGTAATGAGTGTGTGTTGTGTTTGTGGTGGTGTTTAACACGAGTTAAATCATGTTATTCAGATCTGAACCTTGAGTTCCTCAGATCTGTTGCGTTCAGATCTTCTAGTGCAGGCCAGATCTCATCACCCCCAAGCCGAGACAGAAGCTCTCAGCCAAGCATTTAGCCAACAAAGAAAATGAAACCTTATCTCCCCCGCAGCTTTATCTGAGCCCAGCATCAGTCAGCAGGCTGTAGAGGAATTAAAGCTTTAATATTTGATATCGTCAGGGTCATCTGCATTCATGAGAACTGGGAAAACATCTCTTTTCTCTCATGTTTACCCAGACTAGCTCCATAGTGTCCACATGACATGAACACAAGCTCAGATTTAATGTCAAATCAAGACCAAGATACAGCATCACAGTTTATCTGAATTTAAAAATAGCGATGAATTAACAAAACTTGGGTGCATAAACGGTTATTTGATGTTTTGCCATGTTCTTTGTGATCACCACATTCACAGTTCTGCTGCACTAACTGCGAGCCAACAATTCATTTATTTTTTAAATGCAATTACTACATGGCTATCAAATTACATGGAATCACATATGAAACACTTAGAACTGTTAAATGATATTATAACTTTGTAATAATACTGTTATTCCATTATAACTATGCAGTAATACTGTAATTCTTTCTAACTGTGTAATAATACTGTTTTTTCCATATAAATGTGCAATGATACTGGCGTTTCATTGTAATTGTGTAATAATAATAATTATTATTATTATATAAAAATAATGTAATATTACTATTACATTACAGTAGTTGCTTTGGTGCATTTCTCTGAACAGAAATAAATTTTCTACTTGTTATCCACATATCTCGTCATTATATAAAAGCAGTTTCATTCTTTTGATTTGATTGCTTTGGTAATAATTTATTTACACTATATGTTGCTCAAAATGTGTTATATAGTTCTATGTGATAAAACATACTGTTATTACATTAACACTGTGTGATAATATTTTTCTACACATCTCTATTAGTTTTTGTATTCCATTTGTGCATAACTGCACTAATGAAGAGAATATAGATCACTAACATTTTGTTATAACTTCAATTGGAAAGCATGACAGAGGACAACACAAAAGTAATAAGTGTTAGAAAACCATTACAGCCGAGAGGAAGAAGAGGAGTATAACAGAGGAAGAGGAAGAAGAGGTGGACAGAGGTTTAATAAATAATGTTGTCACTGACAATACATTATACAATCCTCAATAATTCAAACATTTTGAAACAGTCTCTTTCAATAATCTCCCACTACAGTATTTTACAAAGGATATATGGCTTAAGAAGCGCAGCCTAACTATGTAACTGTTGCCAATACTGGTAAGACTTATTCATTTATAATGTAATACTGTACAAAAATAAATGTACAATAGCATATACTTTTTTTTTTCTATGCATTTTGTTGTAACTAAACATTTTGACCAGTGTAGTAATATTATCATTACATTATAACTGTTTAATAATACTGTTATACCAATGCAATATACTTCCTTTATACTATAACTATGTAATAACACTGCTATTACATTTTAACTGTGTATCAATGTTATTCCATTATAACTGTGTAATAATACTGCTATTAGAATACAATTGTGTAATAATACTTATATTATATTATAACTATGTAATAATACTGTTATTCTATTATAACGGTGTAATAATACCGTTGCCACATTAAAATGGTGTAATAATATTTATATTACATTATAGCTATGCAATAATACTGTTATTCTATTATAACGTAATTATACTGCTATTGCAGTGAAATTATGTAACAACACTTATATTGCAGTATATTGTTTTAATGCTTTAAATACAGGTTCCATCATAAATCTTCGTTTATCTTTAGGTAACTTATTATAATTTTTTTGTCATGTAAACACGTCTAAGTGATGACCGGTGCAGAAACGGCCAGACGCTTTGTAGAAGCACTTGACCTCTCATTGAGCAGACACATAAATTCCTGCTATCTGGGATGTGGGGTCTATGGCTGTTTAACTTTAGCGCCAAGTGATTCATTGCTGAATTACCTCTATACGGTGAGAGAGAGAGAAATATGGGCGATGTGGGGCGAGGTAATGGGGTGTTATGAGACGAGAGCAGCGTCAGACCAGCATCTCTGGAACGACAGCACACATCGGCGGTCTGAAGTGTGAAGAGTGTATCCATCTACACATACACACCAGAAGACAGCATTAACTCTTACTGCGCTATCTTCACACGGATTCATGGAGAATGTGATGCGGGACAGCAGACAGATTTATAGTGCAAGGTCAAAGGTCAGAGTCTCCCATATGCTGTTTGAATCCAAAAACACAAAGCACCATTACTGAATATAAAACAGACCACTCAGATCATTAGGATCGAGTCAGTTAGAAATACCAAGGGTTCACACAAAACAAGGGGAGTCCGCTTTTAGCTATTATGCTGCCCGCAGCTGGAACCAGCTTCCAGAAGAGATCAGATGTGCTAAAACATTAGGCACATTTAAATCCAGACTCAAAACTCATCTGTTTAGCTGTGCATTTGTTGAATGAGCTCTGTGCTACGTCTGAACTGACTGCACTGTATTTTATGTATAACCATTTTCTATTCTTAACTATTTTAAATTAATTTTAAATCAATTTTTATATAATTTCCTTGTTTTTATTGTTGTGATTATATTTTTTTAATCCCTTGTTTTTATTGTTGTGATTATTATTATTTCATTTTATGTAAAGCACTTTGATTTACCACTGTGTATGAAATGTGCTATATATATAAACTTGCCTTGCCTTGCCTAGAGCTGGCACGGTTTACCTTTAGTGCGACTAAAATGCCACATGTTGATTTCTGAAGTCATTTCCCCTAATATTTAAGTTACTATGAAGAGTCACTGAAAGCCATATTGCATCAACAAGAAAACAATAACTGGTAATTTAGACACAACATGGCAAACATTATTTATTTTTGCTTCTCCATTGAAAGTTATTCCAGAAGAATCCAGAATTATAAAAACTATTCTGTAATAATAATAGTTACATTGGTTAAACAACATTTAACTACTTTCAACCTGAAGGTAGCAATTTCAATCTTTGTTATTTCTGTCCTTAATTATAAATTATAAATTAATCATAAATTCCTTCCTTGATTAAAAATAAAGAAAAGTTTTTTTAATGCAGTTTATGCAATTTCTTCTGATACTGAAAAAATAAATAAAAATAATAATTCTTATATTTGTTTCTATTCCACATTGCTGAGTAAAATCAGCCTTGTTGTTGCTAAACTTATTGGCTTTATATAATTATATATTATATTTAATATGCATATACTATATTTTATATTTAGTTATAATTTATATAAGCTTTTATCTTGTTTAATGCAAAATGATACTGATATATTAAAATTTCAATTTAAATAAATAAAATGTAAGCACCAATTAATGAGAGGGCTAAAATCATCAGAAGCTGAAATCATTTAAATATGTTGGTGTGCTTCCTGATCAGAACATTTAGTTAATTATTATATATAACTAAAACTGAAACTAATAAAAAAAAACATTACTTGAAATGTTAACTGAGAAAAAATACTAACTGAAATAACGTATCAAAAAGCTTTTTTTTTCAGCTACGTTACATTACAACATTACTCATTTTTAACTTGATGTAGTAAAACACCTCATATTGAAATATAAATTAATACTAAACTATATAGAAATTTACATTAAAAACACAACAAAATTACTAAACTTTTAACTAAAATGAAAGTGAATACAGGAAATGTAAAAATAATAATGATTTAAAATATCAATAAAAATCATAATGATACTAAATTAACACTGGATCAGAATCAACTAAAACATTAAATTATTAAAAAAAATCCAGAACTGTTTTACAGGCTGGATAAAAGTACAATGCATTTAACAGACCAAACCATTTAATTACAGAACATGCCAGAATATGAAATATTTATGGATTAAATAGAATGGCACTTGTTCTGTACATTAATACTAGTGAACACAGGCCACAGAAACTTTGTTATTGTAATGCTGAACACATTTTAGATAATATTTCAGTTCATGATCAGTGGAGTTTAATGTCATCTTGCACAGTGCACTAATGCTTTGTGACACAATAAAAAGAGTAATTACCACAAAACCATGCATTTTGCTCTTCATTCTCCCCCCGGTTCACTGAGTGAAGCAGGAACACCCACAGCCGTCGCGGGTCACGTGACACCCGGCGTGTGAAGATGTGTAAATGCCTGGAATTCCCTCCCATCAGACAACCGAACCGTCTTTAACAACTGCGAAACAAACTCTGCTCTGACCTGCAAGCCTTCATTGACAGGTGACAAAGAGCTTCACAAATGGTGCAGAGAAAGCTCAGCCATTCCCTCCCTCTGCTCTCCTGCACAGCTGTGTGTTTGACGGCCTCAGGAGGACGAGATATTCTTCATCTCTCCTCACCCGGCCCTTCTGCTATCTCCTCTCAGCGTGAGGGAGGAGAGGGAAAAAAGAGAGAGACAGAGATAAAATATGAAGTTATTGAATCCTCTACACGAGGACAGACGCTGTGTGTGATGTGGTTGTGTGTGTGAGAGGTAAACTATCGCTCTGTATCTTCAGTGTCTTCTGGTATCTTGTAAAAATGAAAGGTTCTGAAAGCTGCATGAGGTCATAAGAGAACTTTATGATTCCATATGATTCCATCAGAGAAGCTCCACTGATTTAGGTTCCTGTGACGTCATATGAAATGTTCGTTACAAATCATTGTTCTGCTGCTTGAAGTCAAAACACTGATCTGAAGAACCTGCAAGAGTCCTATATATAAGCAAGTCTAGGAATGATCAGCAAATGATTCTTGATGAAGGTCATGCAAAGAAGCATGTATATTACTGGTCAAAATAACTATGTTTTTTTTAATGTTTTTATGTTTTTGACAAAAGTCACTTCTGCTCACCAAGGCTGCATTTGATCAAAAATAAAGGAAACAGTACAAATTGTGAAATATTTGAATATGTGAAATATAACATTTCAAATAGCAGTTTTCTATGTGAATATCTGTTGAAATGTAATTTATTTCTGTGATGCGCAGCTGAATTTTCCGCATCATTACTCCAGTCTTCAGTGTCACATGATCTTCAGAAATCATAATAATATGATGATTATTAGCAATGTTGAAAACAGTTGTGCTGCCCAATATTTTTGTGGAAACTGTGATAAATTGTATTTTTCAGGATTCTTTGATGAATAGGATGTAAAAAAAAAAAAAAAAAAAAAAAAACAGCATTTATTTGACATAGAAATCTTTTGTAATATTATAAATTTCACTTATAATCACTTTTCAATTAAATGCATGCTTCATGAATAAAAGTTTTACTTAAACAAAATTGGACGGACCCCTTTTCAATGGTAGTGTATCACAGTTTCATCAAAAATAACAACATTTATAATTATCAGAAATGTGTTTTGAGAGGCACATCAGAATATTAGAATGATTTCTGAAGATCATGTGACACTGAAGACTGGAGTAATGATGCTGAAAATACAGCTTTGATTACATCAATAAATTACATTTTACAATATATTTACATAGAAAATAGCTAATTTTAAACTGTAATAATTTTTCAAAATTTTTGCTGTTTCCTCTGTATTTTTGACCAAATAAATGCACCCTTGGTGAGCAGAAGAGTCTTCTGTCAAAAACATTAAATTACTCCAAACGTAAGACCAGTAGTGTGGAATAAATGCTGGAATGAAGACTCTACGAGGAGGCTCGTATATGTAGCATGTTGTCTGAGTCGGTAATAAAAGCATGAGTCTCTCAGCTGAACACGATCAAAGAACGACCCTCTTGGACCCGACGGCCGGGCCGCATCGGGGAGGCGTCTCTCGCTGCTCGCCGTGATGATTAGTGTCCTGTAACACTTTGAACGCTTCCAGCTCAAAGCAGAATCCAGCTGGGTCAGAGGCTTCAAACATCTTGAAGGAGCAGATGAAATATGTCGGCGTAGGGGTTCGGCTTCCCGAGCCACTGAAACGCTCCTCAGAGCTGAGAAACATGTAGAAAGATATCGTATTCATTTTCCAGTCTTTAATGCGTACCCCGGGAATCAAAGACAACAAATAAAGTCTGGGGGGCAGCGTACATGTCTGTCATTTTTCCTCGTGTTCCTCCAGGTCGCCCTTCGTCGTAAATAGCCCCGAGGCCGGTTTTGCTGTTGCTGCTGGCCAACAGAACTCTTACCCTGAGTTTGACACGTGATTTATTCTGCTGGAGGTATTAGATACAGGTCACTGTCAACAAGTAAGTTGTTATTGCTGGCCGTCGGCTGCACAACTCTGTCACACTCTTTTGTCTTGATAATTTGCTACAAGTTTTTGGCAGCGCTGCGCTTTCTTAGTATTGTCTTCACTCATATTTTGACGGTCTAATCTACATACTGTTTTGATAACAGATTTATATCCTCTGATAATCCACCGAGGGCCGACAGCCATCAACATCCTGACAATCACATGTAAGTTTCATCACAGTTCGGCCAAGCAGGGTTGCCAGGTTCTCACATCAAAACCCACCCAATTGCTAACTAGCCCAAAACTAGCCCAATGGCGTTTCGAGGGGGGTCCCTGGTAAAAATCGAGTCAGTTTTTTTCTGTTGCCAAATATCCCTCGTGAAATTCACATTCTAGGGGCTAAATATCACGTTATTGGGGTTGCTTCAACCTGCGGACATGAAAAACAACCCTTGGCAACAGTGTTAAAGTAGCCCATTTTAACAACACTTGGCAACACTGCGGCCAAGAGACCACAAAGTAATATGAAGAATTAATAAAAGTAATTATGATGATGATGATGATGATGATAATGATGGTGATAAGATGAAGAAAAGGAGGAAGAAGGAAAAAACTAATAAGATTTAATCAACTACATTCAAAATGTGAAAGTGTTTAGTCTCGGTTTGAGGTCATTCTCCTAAAACTTGGCAAAATAAACTTGTACATACATACATGCATTCCAGGAAAGATATATATATATATATATACAAATATTGATGATCTTGGTAGCAGATCCATGTATTTTTGTTGAATAAAATGTGTCCCTCACTTTAAATTATAAATAGTAGTAAATCTTGATTTATGACTGTGATATATTGTTCAAAGTTTTGTATCTGCAAGTTTTTCTTTTTTTTATGTTTACTGTCACTTTTGATGAATTTAATGTGTATGTGTAATATGTATCAGAACTGCTGTGATTAGGTAATCACAGCGTGCCGATACACAGCCATATCCGCACTGCTACGAGTGTGATATTGCATTTATACAACAGTTTGATGCAGAGCTGGCGCCAGGGCACCTCCATCAGGGGGGAATTTGAATTTCTAGGGGGGGCACAAATCACGTTGTGTGTGTGTTTGTGTGTGTGTGTGGCGGGGGGGGGGGGGGGGGGGGGGGGGGGTAATCGTGCAATCTGTGACCGTGTACAGTTGCTGACGCTCGCTAAAGCATGCAATCGCGTTCTTATGTGCGCTGTTTTATCGGTTTCACTTTCGCTTTCGAAATCGATCACGTTCAGCAAGGAGTGGAGAGGATGAAAAGTGGGGGGGCACAGTAACTCGTTTGGGGGGGCACGGCCCGCGAATGCCCCCCCCTTGGCACCGGCCCTGCTTTGATGGCACATATGTGTAATGCATAAGAAACAACAATGGAGTGTCTTTAAAAAAACCTCTTCTGTGCAGAACTACTTCCTTCCTCCACAGATTCAAATCTCAGTTTGAGAGTTAAACAGCCCAAGCCTCTGTTACTAATTCCAAAACGTCACTTCATTAAAAGCTTATTGTATTACTGTATTAAAAGCTGTGTATTATGTGAGGTACAGTATTATGAGAGAGACGGACTGAGTGAGTGTGATTTCCTGCATCTGATACAGCTTTCATTCTTCAGCTCAATCTCATATTCACAATAAAACATTAGTTTGAATGTCCGCTGAGGAAAGCAATATATTTGTCGTACTATCCTTTCATCTGTTAAGGGTGATTTCCGATGACAGCGCTGCTCAGCGTATTTGTTGGTTACAAGGCGTTGAAAGTACAAATAACGTCCTTGTTTACAACAGCGCTTCAGTCTCTTTCAATATAAAAGTCTTTACTGCAGACTCACTCATAAAAACAGTCTCTTGTTGCCATCTAACGGCGGAGCAATGTAACTAAAATCACCATCACGGACACAACCGTCTCCCAATACTAAATATTATTAAATAATAATAATAATTTTTATATAAATATTATTTATTGAATAATAATATTAAAAAACTATGATAAAATAAAATTTGATAAGCAATTCAGTCAAGCATATACAGTACACTACTAGTCAAAAGTTTTTGAACAGTAACAGTTTTAATTATTATTATTATTATTATTTTTTATGAATGCTCTTCTGCTCACCAAGCCTGCATTTATTTGATCCAAAATACAGAAAAAGCAGTAATATTGTGAACTTATTTATTATTATTTTTTACTATTTAAAATAACTGTTTTCTATTTGAATATATTTTAAAATGTAATTTATTCTTGTGATCAAAGCTGTATTTTCAGCATCATTACTCCAGTCTTCAGTGTCACATGATCTTCAGAAATCATTCTAATATATTGATTTGCTGTTTTAAAAAAAACATTGTATTATTATTATTATTATTATTATTATTATTATTATTACTACAGTTGAGTACTTTCAGGATTCTTTGATGAATATAAAGAGCCAAAGGTCAGCATTTATCTGAAATAAATTAATAAATAAACTTTTTATAACATTATACACTATACCATTCAAAAGCTTGGAGTCAATATAATCTTACTGTTCAAAAACTTTTGACTGCGTAAAGGCAGCACTCTGACACAGCATTAAAATTAAATAAAAATACATACCTTAGTCAAAACTATTTGCTCTGGAACAAATAAAAGATTAAAGACAGCAAAGACTGCCCATTAGATATACCCCCCAAAAAATTATATCTCATGTTTAATCACTATAGAAATCACTATAGAGACATCAGAGCCAGCGGCAGATTCCAGAAGATCTGTCTGAGGTGAGGTGCTCTCTCTGTGGGTTCATGAGCGCTGAACAACCGCTGGTGTCCTGGAGCTCACATCTATGTAAACGTCAAAGCAAATTTTCAAATAGACGTTATCTTTATTAACAAACCACATATTTAAAGTCTAAACAAGTTCATTCTCACCTAAAAAAATCCTAAAGCTACATTCAAAGTCAAGTCAAAGTCAAAGTCAGCTTTATTGTCAATTCTGCCACATGTACCGTACATACATACAGAGAATTGAAATTGCGTTACTCTCTTATACTCTCTGAAATTGCGTTACTGTCATTCCATGACACAACAACCATATTATTTATAAAATTATAGTGGATTTGGGTGTCTGCCGTGAAACTTGCTGTGAGAAATACTACAAGCGGAGTGATATGGTAAAATACCTCTCAGCCAATCAGATTCGAGGACCAGAAACAACTGTTTATTTTAAACAAATAATTGAATATTTATTAAAAAAAATGGTAACTTCATTTTAAGGTGCCCTTATACATTTATACAAGTATAATTATACATGTACTGAGTGGTTGGGATTAGGTCTTGGCTTGGGGTTTCTTCCATGTAATTATGCGTAATTCATTGTAACTATTATAGTAAGTACATGTAACATGTAACAAGGACACCTTAAAATAAAGTGTTACCAATATATATATATATATATATATAATAATCTGAAAGCTTCTCACATTTTTTTAAGGGAATCTCATTATTATTTTGGTTTTACAGTGTACAGTAACTATATTAACTATGGTGTTTTGTCTGAAACTATGGTTACCAGGGTAAACTGCTGTGGTGAGGGTGGTGTGTCAGATGGTCTGCTGATCTGTGCTTTAGTGTGCAGCTGGTGACAGAGCTGAAGGCCCTGCTGACAGCCGTAAGCTCTTCTGTCAGTGAACGTTGCTCCATTGTGCTCTGTCGTCCTGGCTCTCGGCCAGCGCTGGGTTCAAGTCTTCAGGCGTTTCATCTGTCAGAGGCACCCGTGCTGGTTTCCCATCAGCCAGACCATCAATATCAATGCTTAACTGAGCCATCACTATGAGCATGCTGAGAGAGACGGCTTTAGGGTTTAGAGGAAGACATTGACTTAAAATGTCACGTTAAGAGTTCAAACGAGACTTGATCTTTTTTTTTTTTTTTTTGCATGTTATTGACTAAAATTAACACATGCAACAAAAAACAAAAAAGCTTTAAAGGTCCCATATTGTCAAAACTGAAATTTCCTGGCTTTTTTCATAATAACAGAGATCTGGGGGCTATGTCATACCATATAAGTTTCAAAACAGTCAATCCACTGTAAAGTGCACACAGCCTGCATAAAGTTGCTGTGTTTTTTCACGAGTCTTTGTGACTTCCGTAAAAATGTGACGTCCGAACTACTCAGTCACCGCCTTCAGTCACCATCCCGAGCACCGCCCACCGTCCTTTTGCCAAACCCCCAGACAGCATCGCATCCATGCCATTGCTGAGCAACAACAACATGGAAACATGTCGAAAAGGTTGACTTTAACGGATGAAACCAGATCGGCCGACCTTTAACGTTCAATCTGACAGGATTGTTAGTATGAGGTGGATCACGTCTAACATGTATAGTACAGACAAACTCACCGTATCTATCTAGTCATGATGAAGATGTAAATACATTTCGATTTCAGCAGGCACCTATTTTTTACAGCTACATTATTATTCCAGCCACAATTAATCACAACAATGTATATACAATTACAAATTATTATATATATATCGTCAGTTTGTTGTTTTACACACATGCACACAGACATTATTTCATACACGACAGTCATGAGATGCAAGAAATCTTCAGAGGCGCCCATAACAACAAAAGACAATACTTTATTGAGCCTTTTCTGATAAGAAGTGTGCGCTGCAAACACGAGCATGTTTGACGATGGTTTCTGTCCAGTCCACTCGTTTCATCTCGTTTAATCACAGCTGTCGTCGGTGTTTTGTCTGGCAGTGGCAGCAGGTATGTGATCAAATTTCTAATTTGAGGCTGTATTACGTTGATTCTGGCACCAAACATCACAACAAGATGATATTAGCTCCTTATGTATCTGAATCTGTGCTGGTTTGAATGGGCAGTTCTCCCTTTGTTTTTCTTCCAGCTTAGCACGGTGACGTAATTGTGACGTCAGCCCTACATGACCCTAGTTACCTGTGGTTGGCCTAGCCGTGCGTCACTCAGAAAACAACAGGCCAATCAGAAGAGAGGCTCATGAATATTAATTAGACAGGACAAATCGACCTGTTTTTACCAGAGCTCCTGAGAGAAGAGCTGTAAAAATATATTGAGATGGTTTTTGGTACTTATACCGCAAATATATATTCTTAAGGACATCAAAACCTAAAATAAAACTCCAGAATGGTGTACAATATGGGACCTTTAAGTTTGAAGGTTTTGAAGGCCATACAGTCTATCAGCAAAAAAACAACAAAAAAAAACAGATTGATATTCTGGATGGTTGCTAGGTTATTACTGTTAATGTTACTAATGCTATTTTTAAAATATTAGACACCGATGTTCATCCGAAACAAATGTTTCAGTAGGCAGCACTGATGCCAGTCTGTCCAGAACAAGATCAGTGATACGATTACAATATATACACATACACAAAATAAAACATTCAATTTAATGTTTGCATGAATAAAATTGCAACAATGTAATCTTTGTTTTACAGAAATCTTTAATTTGCATTAGAATTAAGTGGGAAAAAAAACGAAGAAGAAGAAGAAGAGGAGGATGAGGAAGAAGAAGAAGAAAATTGGTAACAATAAATAAATTAATCTTTATTAACATTACATAATGCAAATACAACTGCTCATTGTTAGTCCATGTTAACTCAGGTCCATTAAATAATATTAACAGATACAACTTTTGATTTTAATAATGCGTTAATACATGTTAAAATGAACATTAACTAAAATTGCATTTTTAAAATGTGTTTTATTTATTTGTTTGTTTTTAGTTCACTAATGTAGTTAACTGTTAACAAATGGAACCTTATTGTAAAGAGTTACTAGAAAAATATGTTCTATATCTATATTTAATAAATTCTAAATAATTATATATAATTATAAATAACAATTGCAAACCTAAGTTGATAAGATAAGTTGGGTAGTTTGTCTCAGAACATCTGGATTTTAAGAGACTCTTTTAATCTTTTCTTGAGGATTATCTGACTTGGCTCCACGCAGCGGTTTGGATGATGCTGAATAAAGCCTGACTTATGTGGAATTTCTTTATTAAACTCTCCATCGGTTTGTGTATGAAGCGCTGGCTCTCGGTCGAACCCTGTCCGCTGGGAAACACATCATGCAATTGAAAGCAGCTGAGAGAAGTGGGAAGCTTTGAGAAGCTAAAACAAACAAATTGCTCTGGTTCTTTACAATTATGTAACTGTTTTTGTGGCAGCAGAACGCCGGTGAGGGCTTTAAAGACAGGGAGGCTGTGGAGGTCGAGTTCTGGCAGATCTCGCCCGCTCCGCTCCCCTCGCTTGCCTTCTCCGGGAAGGAGGCCAAACCTTGTCAGATCTGGAGGTCTGAAGCCAAGACGACACGGCGAGAAGACAAAAGTGAAATGTTGGACTACATTCCTCCTTACAGGAGACCTTCTCATATCCAGATGTTGAAAGGAGCGTTTTAGTCAGAGCATTTTTTGTTTCTGACAAGAATCTTTCTGTCGGTTCCTCATTCCTCACGTCTGTATCGCCTCCAAGTTCCCCGTGAATGTTTTCTGCTATAAATGTCTTTTCTTTTCTTCTCTCTTTTAGTCGTTTGCTTACTAGAACATGGTCAGACTTGTGGTTTGTGTCTCTAGGCCTCAACGAGGACAGTGAAAATATGTATTCCAATAAAACAATGATTTATAAAAATGTTTGACTTTCCAGTGTTTTTGAAATTCCTATTTTATGACAGCATTTGAACATTTTCACGAACCACAACTTTTTTAGGAAGTTGTCATTATGCCAATTATTGTATGATTATTATACATGGGGCTTATGCAACTTTATTAAAAAAACATAAATACAAATACATCTGTATGTTTCCATACATAAACATATATTCCAGTTTCTAATAGGTTTCATATATGTATTTTTTTAGTTTACATGATAATTTATGTCATGTATTACATATATTCAATGTATTTCAATGTACATTAATTACATTTACATGCAAAAAAATGCATTAAAAGCAGTAATATTGTGAAATATTATTACAATTTAAAATAGCTGTTTTCTATGTGACTATATGTAATTTATTTCTGTGAAAGCTGTATTTTCAGCATCATTACTTCAGTCTTCAGTGTCACATGATCTTCAGAAATCATTCTTACATCAATAAATATTTCTGATTATTACCAGTGTTGAAAACAGTTGTCCTGCCGAATATTTTTTGTGGAAAATTAAAAGTGACAGTAAAGTTAATATACATTTTAAGTTAAGAATGTTATTTCTTGTGTGTTTAAAAGTAAGACAAACAGATACAAATCTGTAACAACTCACTATTAGAAATGACAGTAATAATCTTTATTTTATAGAAATCTTTAATTGGCATTTTCAAAATGCGTTCAGAAGTATTTGAACAAAACTAACTAAATTAATATTATTTTTTATAAATTCTAAATTATTACATTTAATATTTTTTTTTTAAACCTCTATAATTTAACAATGAGAACGTTTTAACGTTAACTAGTTTTGTCTTACAACATCATTTGTCAGTCTCTCCCCGAGATATTCTCCTGTAAATACTGTTTAACAACCTCTTATAAATGATAAAGCAAATTAGTATAGTATTTTAAGTGCACTATCAATATCACTATACAATATCAAGATACAACCCTTACCCTTGTACGTTTCACAACTTTATTGGCACAACTAGTGTGCAAATGTATATGCTGTGTACATTTACTAATACCCGAGGATATCTACTAATGAGATCATATTTTGTAAATTCAGTTTTTCAGTATTAATGCATTGATGTCAAGCCCTGATTCACCGGCTCCTGTCCCGTGGTTGAGCGTGTGTTCATGTCTGTCACCTGTAATACACTGTCCTGTTTCCAGAGATGAAAGCGTCGGATGTGCCGAGCGTGTAATCGGAGGAAGCTCTGTTTCTTCCCCGGGGTCTTTCTGCCCATAACACATGACTATAACGGGACGACTATTGTGTGTGGGTTTATACACACAGACACACGTACAAGCGCTCGCTGGTGGCAGCTGTCTAACAAACCCAGCCCGCTCTCTGTGTGAATACACAGACCAAACCAGCATCATCTTGAAAACCTTTCATGGACTCTAAAAATACACCAAATGCTACTTTCATAAATAAACATTCCTTAAAATAAGGAAAGCAATGGGTCTTTTAAGGCTCAGAATAGCTGTGGCTCTTGCCCCGTCTCTTTCATGTCTGAGGAAGCCAGGAACAATCTCATTGTTACATTGTTACATTTCCTTTTCTCCCAGTGAAACCTCTGTAGTTTTTGATATAAGGTCACAAGCAGCTCCATTCAGCATCATCTGAGCGTCTTGTAGCACATAGTCCAACATAAAGTGAGTCGACCACACCTCAATAACACCTCCATTCTCACACATCTACAGACACCGCCGAGAAGAGTTCAATCCAGCTCTACATCCATGTATGAAAGTAATATTAGCTGAAGTTGATCTATAAAGGTAATAAGTTCTACACTGAAAAAAAAGGTCACCTAAAAGTGGTAATATCTAATTTAACTGGTTTCATTCAAGCCAAAAATAATATTTAATATTGTTAAATCTGTCAAATTGCATTCATTTTTTACCAGTTTAATCAGGTAGAAATCACTTAAAGTGTAATGGAGTGAAGGTACAGTCTATGTCTTAGGTCCTGTAACTGGTAAAAAAAAAAAAAAAAAGGGTAAAATTATAAAATATCAACATTAGAACTAATAAAATTAGTTACACTTTATTTGAATGTGTCTTTGTTAAAGTGTAATTATACAAATAAATAGTGAGTAATATTAATGAACGTATTATAATATTAATTATTTAGTAATGTTTTATTTTAGGGTTTGTTGCATGAACTTATGCATAATTTACTGTTATTGCTAAAGTATTATTAATAATATCATTACTATATTGTTATGACTATATTATTATGCACATGCAACATATGTACCAAAGATAAAACCATACCCTAAATCTGCTTTGTACCATAACATATACCGATAACCATTGTAGTATGTTAGGATTGAGTGTGTTGGTTTGGGTGTTTTGGTTTCTTTTCTCTGTGATTGGGGCGTGACTGGAGCACACCTGATGCTCGTCTTGGCTGTTATTTAAACCTGGTGCGAGAGTTCGTCGGGGCGGCTGCTCCCTTGTAGCTCGAGCAGTTTTCCAGAGCCGTGCTACAATTTTGTTGCATTATGTTTTGTTTTGCATCCATTCACTACCGCTGACCTCACTTCACTTAGTGCATCCATTCATTTGCATTTCAAACTGATTGATATTACTGATACTGACTTTGAGATTATTTTAGGTTAATTTTTGTTGTAATAAATGTTATATGCTTGAAGTTATTCCGCCGTGTCATCTCTTTTATGTTACATCTTTGAGCCAGGTGTAACAAGTATAATACAGGTTATACAACAGAAGGTCCATGATGGATTAAATGTAATTAAAACTGGCCTTAGACAGTGTACAGTGTTATATAATCGAAGACAGAACATATTAGATGTTGACACTTACAAAATACAATGCACACGAATGAATTAACCTGACATATAAAACTAAATTGATAAAAAAAAATTGAACAAAGTAATTTTGTATGAAACAAGGAATGAGGGACTTGTGGGAACAACTCTTTAGAGGTTTTTAGTCTCTCAGTTAATATGAGCTCATAAAATATGCATGCACAATAATTGTAAATGTTATTAAAAAATGATATACATATATATATATATACATACAGTATAAAGAGTTTATTTGCAAAAACAGATCATTTAGAACATTTTCAAAAATCATGTTTTTTATTATGTTATCATGTTTTTATTGTTTTATTGTGTTAGTTAAACCCTTGTAACCCAGACAAAATAACCCAACTGCAGTTTGATTGAGATTAATTGCAATGCACAAGGAAAAAAACATGATTTCTGAGAATTGTTAAAAACATTATCTGTTATCTGAGTTATCTGTTTTTGCAAATGAACCCTTCACATACACACACATATATATATATATAATGTTTCAGTTTTAGATGGAACATTTCAAACAGCAGGATATCATGACAAGTACTCGACAAAACAAATGATAGTTATGTTTTTTTTTTTTTCATAACTATATAATAAATGTCACAACAATGTCTGATATGTCCTCTACAAAACAAGACATTATAGATTTTTCATTTGTAATGTAATTATTCATGAATCACAGGATAAATGACAAATTAGATCAAGTGTAAAGCACCTCCTCATCTCAGTCCATAAGAGGTTTGGGTGTTGTTAGAGAAGAAGTGCACTTTACCCTGAAAAACAAGAGATCAGCCACAGCAGGATTCAGCTAGACTTCATCAAGAGCTGCACGAGTCCAGATGAGAGAGAGACGAGGAGAGAAAGTGTGAACTATGAAAGCAAACACAGAACAACAGGGAATAAAAGATGAGTTTTGTGGAGAAGGGAGTCTAAGACAGAGAATGGAAAGAAATGATTGTTAGGTGAAGAAGAGCCAAAGAAAGACCCATGGACAGAGTGGATGTGAAGTGACGTCCCAGCATGCTCAGCGGTCACACTGAGAACTGACCCAACACACCCAGATCACAAAGAGACACAACCCCACCTACCACACAGACACACACACACACACACACACACACACACACAAGTGTGTTTAGCATGCAACAGCTGTTAAATGACGTGAGATACAGTCCCATGTGAAAAAGAAGTACACACACTTTTTAAAAGGGAACACTTATTCACTATTAACTACGACATTTCCCTCAATAAATTCATAATTTGCTGCTTATTAATAGTCAGTAAGGTAGTTGTTAAGTTCAGGTATTGGGTATGATTAAGGATGTAGAATAAGGTCATGTAAAATAAGGCATTAAAATGTGCTTAATTACTACTAATAAATGGCTAATATTATAGTAATATGCATGCTAATAAGCAACTAGTTAAGATACCCTAAAATAAAGTGTTACCGGAACTTATTATGAAAATAATAGACTTTAAAAGAAAACTCTTTAGTGTGAACTGAATGTAATGTTTTCTGGACAATTAATTGCATGTACCTTACAACTAAATACAAATGTAATATGGTTAAATACAGTATATATGAAATCCAAAAATCTGAACATTAGAGTACTTTTGACCCACTTAAAAAATATGTACTTATGTAATTTAATAATTATTTCTACTGTCTTTGAAATATGGTGAAAGTGTACTGATAAATGTACTGACAAGCACTTATGATAAGCTAAAACATACTTTAAAGTTATTTCTACTGAAACTTGTATGTCATGTATTTAAATAGATTTATAATTACATATGAAGTTGCAGTTGTAGTACATCTAAAATATTTTAACTTTAAATGTAACGACAAATAACACACTACAGTTAAAATTATAGTCAAGTACTTTACATGTGTTTTAGTACGTTAGACGACACGTAAAAAAAACTTCTACTGCATGACAAAAGATCATTAAAACACTGATTCTTTTTAAAAGAGTACTTAAGTGAGTAACTTTGACTAACTATAAGTAACTTTGCAGCTGCATGTCAACTAGCAGTCAGTAGAGTATTAGTAAACTGTCTGCTTAAAATATGCTAACACTTTATTGATGCTCCCCAAAATACATTGTTCTGACTGCACATATACAGTCCACTAACCTAACCGTTTATTAATACTCTAATGAGAGTTAGATGACATGTAGATGCAAATTAATTAGAGTTAGTTGATATAGTTGCAAGGTTATTTAGAGTTAGTAGAATGTCTAAAGTGGATTATGGAAATAAAGTGTAACTAAACTTTAACTATTTCCCCACAAGCGTTTTTGATCATTTTCACAAAACTTTCATTTCCTAGAATATCTTGCTGTATGAATATCTGAACATGAAAAAAATAAAGAATTCTCTGCTTTTAAACAAACAAACAACAATAACAACAACAAAACATTTTATTTTATGAACACCTAGGGTGCAAGTTTAAAAAAAACAAAAAAAAATAGTTTGAACAAAAAGCTGATAAAACTGTGTTTTTGTCAAAGACTACATCCAAATCAGATTCAGATCAATGACCAAAACACTGATGGAGTAGATCGCTTCCAACAATACATCCAAAGCTGCACAGTCCTAAACCACGTCCTGCGTCGACATTTCATTCGGTTTTGATGTTATATGCTGTTTAATGTTTGATGATCGCATTATTTTGCATCTGCTTACATTTGTGATTTCTGCTGCTTCTTCTCCTGTGATTTGATCCGGAGATTCAGTACTCTTTCAGAAGATGTGTAATAGCGCCCCCATCACATAACAGTGAAAACACAGAAAAACAGAAAATTCTGTCAGTGGCGGGAAAGAGTTAAAAATAATAACAGCTTCTCAAACACTCCCACTGCGCCGTGTGAACAAACAGGTAGTCCTGCACTCAAACAAACAAAGCAATGTTTAATTTTTTTTTTTCCGTGATCAACATTTTTATTTATTTTTTACCACACAACATCACAACATAACATCCACTCAAAACAAACAAAACAAAACAACAGGCACATACTCAACACCTTAAATGCAATATTTCATATTGAATGTTGAAAGCACCACAGAATCACCTCAGAAAATCAACCTATCAGTGGCTTATTTATAGTTGACTCTATAAGATATCACTTACAAATACTCACAGTCAAACCAAACATTATTCAGACACCAGATATCATTTTTTGATATGTTTTTACTAGTGGATGCAGGACACTATAGTTCATTTATGAAAGTGAGGATAGCAAAATAAAGTAAACTCTGATATTATACCCAAATATTCTTCATACAGTGGACTACCAGTAAATTTTATAAAAATTTGGGACCAAAAATTAAGACATTTGATCTGTTTTGCTTGTGTTTTTTTCTTTAATAGCTAATGTGATCTTTTTACACCACAGTCTTAACAAAATTAAGCATTGCTTGCTTGACCTAAATTAGTATTATCTAATTGTGTACTTAAATTTGACAGCTGACAGCTATTCAACTGAATTCATTACAAAGTTATCTGACATTATCAAGATTAATTTGTTATTACCATTTTCTAAACTATAGTGAATAAACTGTGATAAAGTGAGATATGTTGAAGGTGTCTGAATACATGTTGGTTTGACTGTACTTTGCGTTTGTTCAGTTTCTCCGTCATGACTGTGTCTGCAGCATGCCGACTTATCTCCAGTAAGCAAAGCTGTATTGTTTCACATGTACTGCTCTTCAGCAGTCTTCACTACCAAAGTGTCAGGAGCACTTAGACACCTCGGATGCCATCACACATCATCATGTCATCAATGCCCCTCACCCTTTGCACTCTATACACTGTCCACACACCCTGCTCTTCCTGCTGTCCAGCAGCTGGCTCTACGGCCCGGGACGGTGCTCCATTTGGTGGTAATCAGGTGGAGAGCAGGAGCCCCACATCCTGTTCACTCCTCCTGATTAGCACCAGTGAACTCCAACAAATTTGCCAAATTCCTTCTCCTGTCAAATCTTCCACCCCAGACGGTTGACCGGGGGCTTGATGAATGCACTTGTGTTCTGTGAGTGCCAGACCAGGCCTGCTCTTCTTTGTGTTACCTGATCTTTGAGGGTAAGGAGAAATCAAGCAGAAATGTGGTAACGAGAGGGCGAAGCAGCTAGGAAAGTAACAGCATCCAGGCCACATCAATCTCTCAGCATTTCTGATTTATGACATTCCAGGCTCTATTTATATTCATGAGCAGGCATGGAAGCGGACTGGCTCTCATTCCACAGCTTCGAGTTCCCTAGACATACTTCCAGGAACCCCTGCCATTCCCATGCAGTGTTACCGGCTCTGTTTATCCTGATCAAGGATAGGGCCTACACATCCACAGATGCTTTTCTAGCAGACACTGGGCTAATAGCCCATCAAAAAGCTTGTAGTTCTCATTCTCAGTTAAACACAATAAAACTCTACCTTTGCAAGTTTCCATGTGTAAAAGTGGAAATGAGTAAAAGAAGAATCATAGATAACCCTCTAGTGCTGTTCGGTCATATTTGACCTTAAAATTTTATGTTGGTTTTTAACCTAATCAGATTGTTATGAAACGTGGTTTAGGTTTTGGAACTTGCTATATGAACACACACACACACACACACACACACACACACACACACACACACACACACACACACACACACACACACACATACACATACACATACACATACACACACACACACAACACACACACACACACACACACACACACAACAAAATTATTCTCATGATGCAAAAAGGTTAAATAGACCAAAAGAAGGAAAAAAAAGAAAGTTACACTTGTACTGTTTGCAGTCGAAAATGATGTACTGTAAATTAATAGGAAGCTAATTTCATCTGGTACTGTGCTTAAAATCTTCCTGAAAGTTTTTTCTATTTTTTTTTTTTTTTTTTTTGAGATATCAACTTCAAATTTGGAATGCGACTTGTTTAGATTTATGGCTTTGATTTTTTTATGCACCTTATGCAAAATATATATTTCACATAAAATAAAATAAAAATAAAAATAGTATTGTTGTGCATTTTTCATAATAATTAACTTCTGTAACTTTTTTTTTTAGTTTTGCTTTTTTATATATAATAAATGGTAATAAAAACTGGTAATAAATGGATTATAACTATTCCATTAATATAATTGAGTACCATGAAATACAAATATTAGAAAATAATTAATACAATATTAAATTAAAATAATTATCAAACTAAAATATAGTACATTCATGTCATTGAAATTAAAAAGGTCATTTATGACTGCCACACAAATAGCTCCAGAGGGTTAAAGATCATCTTCACACATTATTCAGTGGATCCCACGTAGAGCAACTTTATGGGGCAGTCGTGGCCTAATGGTTAGAGAGTCGGACTCGTAATCCAAAGGTTGTGGGTTCGAATCTCAGGTCCGGCAGGGATTGTTGGGGGGGAGTGAATAACCAGCGCTCTCCTCCTTCAATACCACGACTGAGGTGTCCTTGAGCAAGGCACCGAACCCCCAACTGCTCCCCGGGCGCTGTAACATGGCTGCCCACTGCTCCGGGTGTGTGTTCACTTAGGATGGGTTAAATGCAGAGAATACATTTCACTGCTGGTTATATACTCTCTATGTAATTGTGTATGTGACAAATAAAAAAAAAATATATATATACTGGAATATTATTGCAGCATTGGGAATAACCTTACAGAACATAACGGCTGTGAATGTGACTCTGTTCTGAGACAAGCCAGGTATCATATACTTAACAACTGAGGATCAGACACTAACAGGCTTTTTAAATCAATAATAAAAAAAAGCACACTCACACAAAAATGTGTGCCTCATTACCAGTAGATGCATGACAAATGAAAACAATAAATATTCTAAAATCGAATAAAAAAATAATAATAATCAAAATCAAATCAGAATCTAAGCTTAAAAAAACAGAGTCTGTGCCCATCATATACTATGCATTTTTTCTGTGAAGTCTGTCAACTTCGACTGGCCAAAATCAAACTGGCTGTGACTTTTGCCAACTAGCATCAACTCATCCAGACTGCAAAACGGGGCAATAATCTGTGCAAAAGTCATATAGTTTATTCCAGCCTTTAGTCAAGAGCCTTCAACACCATCTGAGGAACCCTGCAACCTAGCCCAGATCTTAAACCACTAGTCTGCATGAACTCCCCTGAACTAGAACCTGGCAGATGCAGAAGCTCAGTTGAACATGGACATGAAGGTTGATCAAGTTATATTAAGTTATAACGAGTTTCTGGAACTGAAAATTGAAAATTGCATGACAGTTATTGCAAACAGTAATGCTTGCTCACCCACTTTGTTTGCTGTTATTTGATGACCAGATGCAGAACAATTGACCAGATGTTCAGTTAAAGACAAGATGTGTGTTCTGTTAATACAGCTATGCAGGTTTCCACATTTCCTCATTCAGTCCTAGTGTTCAGGTCACTCTATGTTCATTTCAATCATGACAACTCTTTGAATAGTTTTTGCATGTTGTCTGGATATGACAATGTTAGTGTATGTGGTCTCTATTGGACTAGATCTGCCTCACTGCTTCAGAACAATTATGGATCTGAACAAACGATACACAGAAACGCTGCTGTGAGCATGTAAGATATGCTGCTGCTGTATGAATAGGTTTAAATAGACAGGTGGTGCTGGGGGAGGTGGAGGGATTCAGAGGTACTAGTGCACTGCAGGAACAACTTACAGTGAACACTGAACCAGACTATTTAAATGTTGGACAAGCAATAACATTGGCTGCATAATCAGCAGAGGCCAATCAGCTTGTGCCATGTAGTAAATGATGTGATTGCCAGCAGAATGCATATAAAGGACCGATCAGTCTGCACCATCTGAAGTTTCATGACTCGTCTAGATATTTAATCTAAGCTGAGAATACATTTGAGGCTGCTTTTTGTTTTCACCATAGTGCTGTTTAAACCATCATGAACAACCTGTGGTTTGCCTGATGGCTAAAAAATATCATATGGGGCAAGCCATATTGACTGTGGTGCACTTGACACTTCATGAATTTCCAGGAACAATGCTGTGTAAGACCAGTAGATGTACACTTATTCAGAATAACACTCAAACTGCCATTACACCATTACACATTTTGTCTCCTTCATCTAACACACCTGACTGAATTCATTAGCTCATTATTACAGACTGTTAGATCTCAATTGGGTGTGTGCAATAAAGGAAATCTCTGAAATATGCATTGCTGGAGATGCTTGAGAAGCACTAGGTTATGGTTATTATTGTTTGACAGGAATCTTGTTCCAGGACCAGCACACGATGTTGATCCAGGAGCACATGCTACATGTGTTCAGTGTGATTATTACTCATAAAGACTAATGCTCACACTCTGCAGCTTATAGCAATATTTGACATACATTCCTGATGTCCGTGTGCCAGGATGTGTCTCGGTGTGTCAGGATGTGGAGCGAGAGTTGCACTCTTCCTTCCTGACTGATGAGCAGACACATATGGGGAAAAATAGGCTCATCCATCTACTATGACACAGAAGCACCCTAGGGAACCCACCACACCCTCTCCTTATCGCTCTTCTGTAAGAATACGGCATGCTTCTGAGAACTTAATGGTGATATTACTTCACCTGCAGGATCTACGGTATGCATGCAATATCTCATATTCTGAGAATTCAGTAGAACAGTCCATATGCATTTATAATTATACAATGTAAAGGTCACATTTGCCACTGTTCTGTCGATTTCTGCAGGTGAACATTTATGTTTGCAGATTTCGCATTGGGTTAAAGTTGGTTGCCACATTGGTTTGTAAGTGACTTCTGTGTGACTTGTGTTTTATGCATCACTACACTTGACAATGGACATTTTTGTCCACATAATTGTCCGCATATAATTGTGCAATAATGACCCTTCGAACCCTTGAGTGTCTTACATTTGGCTAATGGACTATGGGCACAAATGAATGATATCTGTGCAATAGCTTGTGTTTTAGTGTTTTTATATTCTCTTATATTTTTAGAGTATTTATTTATATTATGGGTTGAATGTATTATAATGTTAATGTGTGTAATGTTAAATGTAACATTTTTATTTTTATTTTTAATGCTGCTAATTAGATTGCTCCAACATAATTTCGTTGTATAAGCATATGCAATCTGAATCTGAATAATTTTGCCAAAAACGATGATGTGACGATTCCCTTTGTTTGTTTTGGGAGCTTTGTGACCGGTGGCTCCGCCTACAACTTACTCCAATCTGCAGTCCATTGGCCGAACCTGTCGCAGTGGTTCAGATGCTCCTTCAAAAGAGATTGCTAATCGAGCCAGAATAGGGACTTGGGACATTGTTTGCATTGTGTTTGGTTTGAGATTGTATTGAGCATTTTTACAACACTACAACAGTACATTACACATTCAGCCAGGCACATTCATTACACACTAACAGTGCTGACGTTTACAGAAATATCGTTCTCTTTTCTGTTGTGTTCTGTTTCATTGTAATCGACCTCATCTTAATTGTAACAATGTACAGTAATTATAACATCTTATTCAACAGCTTCTTAAAATCACTCTACAGATGTTTCTCAGATCTCCAATAACAGTCTCACTGATTTAATTTGATATGTTTTCCATTGAGTTTTGGTTGTCCTCAGACCTTGTTTTGCAAGAGACTGTTTGAGCGATTTGGTTGATGATTTTTAAACGTAAAATTATCGCCATTTGATTGTTGGGTCACACTTTTAGGTCCAATTCTCAATATTAATTAACTATAGCCTTTTGCCTCAATAAACTTCTAATTATTGCTTATTAATAGTTAGTAAGGTAGTTGTTAAGTTTAGGTAAGGGGTGGGTTAAGGGATAGAATATGGTCATGCCGATTGAGACATTAATATGTGCTTTATAAGTGCTATTAAACAGCCAATATGTTAGTAATATGCATGCTAATACACAACTAGTTAATAGTGAGAATTGGTCCCTAAAATAAAGTGTTACTAATTGTTGTTTTTTATGGTGCACATATGAATGTAATTTCAGCAACTTTCAGTTAAACTGCATCCTTGTTAAAGTGAAATTACCACATTTAATGCATGATCCTGGTCTTATTATGCACAATTCACTGATGTTATTTGAAATTATTGTATTCTTATTTTTCACCCATCCAACCACCTGTCATACAGAGACACTTTTCAAGTTTCAGTAAATTATTGGATGCTGTGTTGTGTTAAAAAAAAAATACAAATGTTGATAACAAAAAAGTTTCAGTAAATTTCATACAAAGTTTTTTTTTTTCTCCTCATCAAATATCATGTTTCACTTTGCAAAAAAGTGACATTATGTAAGTCCAGTAAAAATAAATAAATAAATAAATAAAAAGTTATAAATTATGTTTCATTAAATTGTTTCATCTGGCAAACAATTTAAATCAAATGTCTAAGAACTGCTGAACAGATATGACTTTTACCTCACCATCTGAAATAGAAATAGAATTAACCTGCAAATGTAAAACTAAAAGCACACTAAAAGCACACAGGTAATACAATGATTTTGAAGAAAAAGACACATGCAACCTTACGGCAAAAGTCCACCTTCACATTTCCCTGCCTCCAGACACACACACACACACACACTCTCTCTCTCACACACACACACACACACACACACACACACACACACACACATCATTTCACAAACCACACAGAGCTCTAGACCAAACACAGACAGTGAAAAAGTGACAAATTGAGTGTGTACGGCGAGCACTACTATTATATGTCTAATGGGGGTCAGAAAACGTGCCAGGACGTTTCAGAGGCATCAGCTCAGATTTACGCTTCTCTTCCTGTCCGTCATGGTCAGTGACCTCAGAGCAGCGGTTAAAAAAAGACAGATATGTTTCCCACAGCCTGGCACTACGGTCCGTGTCAAACACAGGTGAACGCAGCACTGCGCGTGTAAACAGACCTTTATACATGACAACCTTTCATCATGAATCCCATGAAACTGAAAATGCAAACAACACAGATAAAAGACACTATTAACTAGTTTCTTATTAGCATGCAAATTAGGCTGTTTATTAGTACTTATAAAGCACATATTAATGCCTTGTTCTGCATGAGCATATTTTAAATGCTTTAATCCACCCCATACCTTACTATAACAACTACCTTACTAACTATTAATAAGCATTAAATTAGGAGTTTACTGAGTAAAAACTCTTAGTTAATAGTGAATATGTGTTCAATATTTTACATTTTTGAAAATATAATGTTAGAAAATAAATAACGTTAGAAAATATATTTCCAATGACAAAATGAAAATGAGTACTGGAAATATTTAAACTATTGAAGGCATATTATTATTATTATTTTATTATTAAAATATATTTTTTGAAACTGAACAATATAAATATCACTATAAAACTACCAAATTTTAAACTATAATAATAGACACACACACACACACACACACACACACACACACACACACACACACACACACACACACACACACACACACACACACACACACTGACACACACACTTAGATTTATACATGCATGTGTGTGTGTATTTTTATATATATATATATATATATATATATATATATATATACACAGTACACACACATATATTTTGTAAACAAAAACTTTTATTTTGGATGTGATTAATCACGATTAATCGTTTAACAGCACTAATATAAATGGCTGGTCAATTTTCTCATGTCATCAGTCATTGGCAGAATGTCAATGTGGCAAAATGTTAGTTTTAGGCCCTGGCTGTGCAGAATTAGCTAAATACAGTGTCTGCCGAAGAGACCTACAGCACATTTTCATGGCAAATATGTAATACACTAAAAATCATTTTAACAAAATATCTTCTGAAATATGTTAAACCCTTTAACATATCTTGTATGCACTGTAACAATCTATTACGCAGTACATTTTTTAAATAAATCTCATTTTGTTTGACCAGATTATAAACCCTGCCTGTCAAGTCTATAACAATCATGTCACTTCTTCTTTCATAATTCATTTCTCAAAACGTCTTATATAGCACATTTCCCTCCATGCTGTCCCACCACAGATTTATGACAATCCAACGATCCTTCCAGACTGCAAATTAGCGTGACCTTAAATACATATATATAACTCCGGGCAGATCTCTGCAGGTATGTGTGCTGCTCTGAGGTCAGTTTCACCTCTTTACACTCAGACTCGGAGCGTTCAGAACGGAGCGGAGGCTGCTCTCGGATCATCCGCACACAGGCAGGTCTAGGACAGGATGCATATGTGGGTCTGTGTGTGGCTCATATTCCGCTGAGTGGAATGACTGAGCCTTCCAGGAACACCAGGAACACCAGTCAAAGAGAGAAAAATGAGGTTTTGCTGCTGCAAGTCCATTTACTCGTTTTTGGACAGCCGGAGAAAGAGGGAAGATTCTTCACACATCTCTTTCTCTCTCATATGTTGGTCCTTCTCGTTCTCTTTGAATCACTCTTTGTCTTTTCTCTCGGTGTTGGCAGCTCTCACAGCACAAAACTCAGACTCTGCACATTTTGCAGACGCTGGTCTACAGGGAGGAAATAGAGAGGAAATTGTGCGGAAAGACTCTCTCTTTCTTTCTTTCCATCTCATACTGCAAAAAAAAAAAAAAGTTTTTTGATGTACTACAAAAAGATGGCTAAAAAGTATTTTGCTAATAAGTATTGTGAAAAAGTATACCCTTCAGAAATTTTACTGAAAATAACTGCTGTTCAAACATTAAATATTATAAAGTAACATAATTGCATGATCTTTGGTTTCTTTCTGAAATAGCTGAACGCTGTTTATTTGATAACACTTTACAATAAGGTTCCATTTGTTAACTTTAGTTAACTAGATTATTAAAAATACCTATAAAGCATTTATTAATCTTAGCTAATTCTAACATTTAGTAATACATTATTCATTTTAGGCCCTGTACAGTACATATTTGTGAAAATGACTCCCAATAGTCGTGTAACCGTAATCCTATTAGACTACATGTTATCAAAAAGAAAAGGGAAAGCTTTGTGTAAAAAAAACAAACACTTTCTTCATTTCTTTATATGGCACAAAAGCCCCTCCTGACGTTACTCTGGTGTAACTCACGAGCCGCAGGAACCTGGCGATCAGCCGCTGGTGATGGGGTCATTCCTCCTGTCTGCTGAGGTGTCAGGAAAAACAATTCTGAAGTGCTTTAAAACTGCTGTCCCTTCCTGCTCATTTCAGCGGCACACCCAGGAGATAACAGGCCTTTCAAGAGTCTGTGCGTATTCATGAGTGTATCTGTTTGTGTTTGCACTACTTTAAGGTCGTCCTCTGACAAATACTCAGAGCTCAAGGACTTGTTTACCTGCCCTTGTAGTGCCAGTGCTAAGATAATATTATTGTGTGTTAACCCTGAGAAACCAATAGACAGCATCCTTGCTCTTGACACGTTAGAGAGTGACTGTAATCAATTTGAGTTGTTTGTAAAGGGCAAAGGTTATCAAACCATAACCTCTAATCACTCTTGAGCAGATTACGATTAGCAAAAGTGCTATGAAGTGCCATTTTTACAAACCAGTCATTCAAACTAGGTATCTTTCTAAAGGTACATTTTGTTCTTTTGATTTATTTCTTTGTTATTTCTGACTGTAATCAGCTGACGCACCACTGACTGATCGAATAATCCTCAAACTCCAGAGGCAGCTCTGCAACCAGAGCTTGTTTTTCACTGTTATCACTGAATAAACCAAGTGTAATGCATGCAGGACAGTGTTGGATGAGCCAGCTTTAAATAGTCTCTCGGGGTGAAGCGTACTTGGTCTTAAACACAGGAAGCTCTGCCTTGTGAGCGGAGGAGAGAACGGCTTCTCTAAACTCCAGGAAATGGGCCTTCAGGACGGCCAATCTTCCCCAGACACAGGGTCACAGGCACTTAACCACTGTCTACTGCTGCCTGCGGGTCAGGGCTCCAATCGTCAGTTTCAGGGACTGATATGTAGTTCTGTCCAAACTAATCCATGGTGACGATTTTAGTAGAATTTATGCATTATGTATTTTGTTTATGTATTTTGACTCTTTTTGTAAGAGCAGCATTTAATATGTGAATTTGTTTATTCAGCTGCATTGTTCGGAGAATAGAGTTACAGTAGTAGTAACAATAGCAGTGATCGTAATAGCAGCAGTAATAAAAGTACTAAAAGAAGTAGTAGGACAAGCAATGGTATTAGAAATGGTAGTAATACATGTAATATAGAGGTAGTCAAGATAGAAGTAGAAATAGTAATAAGAAAGTAGCAATAGTCTAATCAAGTAGCAGTACAAGCAATGGTAGTAATAACAGTAGTAGTGAAAGTACTAAAAGAAGTAGTAGTACAAGCAATGGTAGTAATAGTAATGGTAGTAATAAATAAATGCAATAGTAGTAGTAGTAGAAGTGATGGTAATAGCAGTGGTAGTATTAATAGTTTTAAAAACAGCAGTAGTTGTAATCAAATAAAACTTTATATTAACAGTAGTGGTAGTAATAGCAGTAGTAGTCGTAAAACAAAAAGTAGTAATAGTAGTAATAATAGTTTTAATAGCATCAGTAGTTGTAATTTAACTAAACTGTGTAATAGTAGTAGTAGTAGTAATAGCACTACAAGCAATGACAGTAATACTAGTGGTAGTAATAACAGTAGTAGGTAGGCCAGTACACCTCAAACTCCATCACCCTGAACGTAGGAGCCCCGCAGGGTTGTGTCCTGAGTCCCCTGCTCTACTCTCTCTACACACATGACTGCGTGTCCTCTCACAGATCCACATCTATTATCAAATTTGCTGATGATACTGTGGTTCTGGGCCTCATTTCCAACAATGATGAGACCGCTTACTTGGATGAGGTGGAGAGACTTACATCATGGTGCCAGGACAACTGTCTCTCTCTGAATGTGAGCAAAACTAAAGAGCTGATTGTGGACTTCAGAAAGAGACACCTGCTGCCCTACACTCCTCTTATGATCGGTGGGACCCCTGTGGAAAGAGTAAGCAGCTTCAAGTACCTCGGTGTAAACATCTCCGAGGACCTGACTTGGACTACACACATTCAAACACAGGTTAAGAAAGCCAGGCAAAGACTGTACCATCTGCGACAGCTGAGGAAATGCAGGGTCTCACCAACAATCCTGAAAACTTTCTATTCAGGGACCATAGAAAGTGTATTGACTCAGTGCATCTCAGTGTGGTATGGAAACAGCTCCAGCCAAGACTGCAAGGCCTTGCAGAGAGTTGTGCGCTTAGCTGAGCGCATCTCAGGGTCTGCTCTCCCCTCTCTGCAGGACATCTACCTCAAACGCTGCAGAAGCAGAGCTGTCAAAATCATCAAGGACTCAAATCACCCTGGTAACTGTCTTTTCACTTTGCTGCCATCTGGTAAGCGCTTCTGCAGCCTGATGGCAAAAACTGAGAGACTTAGGAGGAGTTTCTTCCCCCAGGCCATCAGACTCCTGAACTCAACTCAGCCTCTTAACATCATCTGACTTACTTCATAATCAGTAACAATCAGTTCGATATTCACACTCATTATACTCTACCTCATACTGACAGTGTCATTTGCACACAACACTTTCTGTGTCTTGATATCTTGATATCTTATTATCTTATTTTTTTATATTTTTTTTGTGATTGCTGCTCATGTCAACCATGTTCAACCTGTTTGCACATTCCTCTCTCGTACAGTCATGCTTATCTTAATATTTAATTCTACAGCATACTGTCATGCACATTCCTTTATACTTTATATTTTATATTCTGTGCTTTATATCTTATTTTTTATTCATTTTATTTTATGCATACTTCCCTTGTGTTGTATTCTACAATATTTGCACTGTCCATGGAGCGGACCCGACTCACATTTCACTGCTGGTTATACAATCTCTGTATAGTCGTGTATGTGACAAATAAAACTTGAACTTGAACTTGAACTAGTAGTAACAGTAGTGGTGGTAATAGTTTTAAAAACAGCAGTAGTTGTAATTTTTTACATAGTAGGAATACAAATAAGTAATACAAATATTAATAGTAGTGGTAGTATTAACAGTAGTAGCAATAGTACTAATAGTAGTAATAGTAGTAAAAATAGAAGCAGTAATAGTGGTTGTAACGGCAGTTTTAATAACAGCAGTAGTTGTAATTTAGTAATAAATTAGAAGTTCAAGCAATGGTAGTAATAGTAGAGGAAGTAATAGCAGATATTGTAATATTACTGGTTATAGAAGCAGTCATAATGACCATGCATTAGTAAATATTTAAGCAATCGAGTTTCCATAAATCTGGCTGAGTTATAGTGCAGTATCTCTGCAGTGATTCAGGAGTGAAACTCAGGAATCATTGGCGTTTTTTTCCGGCTTTTCATTGTGACAGCTTCTTTTAACGATCTGTGATTGTTATCTCTTTAATTGCTCCACACCAATGTGATGTTTGTGAAACAATGTTGTTTTTCCAGAATCGTTAAATGGTTTCTAAAAACAAACGTTCTCTAAATTATACTCGGCAGCCGAGTTTGTCTGCACTGTTATTTCTTCATTTTAACCACCAACCTTATTTAGATGATTGTGTGGTTTTATAGTACCTCCAGCGCTTTGTCATAACTTAATCTCTCTCTCTCTCTCTCTCTCTCTCTCTATCTCTCTCTCTCTCTATACTTTCTCTCCTTTTCCCTTGCAATGGGCCAGAACATGATTTGTCTAAGTCTGGATGGAAAGGGGTGGCGCCGTCCAGCTATGATGGATGAAGTTGTTACTGATGATTCCTCTCAATTAAGTCATTCTAAACACAAATTGCCTTGGTAGCAGACCACAGCTGATTACACCATCCCTCTCTATAACTGAGGCTAAAGTGCAAAATGTACATCATTTTGGAGTGAACACTTAATGAATGCATACAGTTGATTTTAATATAATTAATTACATCATATGCCGATTAATTAATCAAACAAATTGCAAATTAATGCTAAAATTAATTTTGGCTGAGAAATGACTTCCAAATTGATAAAGTCATTTTTGTGTTAATTGAGAAAAGCATTGAATAGACATTACAAATATGGCATTAAAAGAAATATTTGATTTTAACAACTTTGCATAAATAAAGCTAATGAATCAGTATTAATGAACTGGCAATATGAAACTAAAACCGTCTTAATGAGTGAGTCATTGAATCACTCCTTCAACCAGGGGTGCGTTTCCCATAAGCATCGTTAGCTAACTATGGTGGTAAGTCCCATTGAACTCTATTGGTAACGACGGAACTTGTGACCATAGTTGCTTTTGGGAAACGCACCCCAGTTAAATCGAACAGCTGATTCATTCAGAAAGGAAGCAAGTGACTTTCTTAATGAGCAAGTCACTGAATCATTGGCTCACTCAATTCGTTCAGTAACGAATCAACGCTGTGTGTGTTGCTCGGAAAAGCACAACCGTTTTGCTGTGGCTTTGAATGGAACTATTTTTGTTTGCGAAATTGAGCAAAACAGGCAATATTTTTGTCTAAAATGTAACACAATATTAACTTATTGTTTATTGAACTATTGTAGTTTGTTGTTGTTCTGATCAGTTTATTTTTCGACTGTGAAACAACAAGCTAGGGCAGTGGTGCCACCTTGTGGGTAAACTAATTAGTGCAAAAAGAAGATCAAGTTGCATGTTTACAAGGCTAATAATGAAATTACATAACATGGACTGTGCACATACCTTAATGCACATGTAAAACCCGAAGTAGACTTTGGGCTTTAGTAGTTTATATATTTACATTTACATTAATGCATTTAGCAGACGCTTTTATCCAAAGCAACTTACAATGCATTCAGACTATACATTTATTTATCAGTATGTGTGTTTCCTGGGAATTGAACCCACAACCTTTTGCGCTGCTAACGCAATGCTCTACCACTGAGCCACAGGGACACATAGTTAAATATAGTTAAATAGTGTTTATCTTTCCATATCCATTATCTGTTTTCCCCAGTACTATATTTTTGTGGTACAATATTAACTATTTCATCAACTAAATGGCAAATAAAAACCATAATAAACTGTTTCCAGTCTCTTCCTGTCTAAGTGGACATTTATTTGCCTGTATAAACCACAAAGTGGACCACACTTTATGCTGATAGCAAAAAACATTTACATTTATGCATTTGGCAGATGCTTTTATCCAAAATGACTTACATTGCATTTAAAGTACACATTTACATTTTATCAGGGACTCAAACTCATGACCTTGGTGTTGCTAGCACCGTACTCTACTTCTTTGACACTGCTGTTTTTCCTAGTAGAAAGAGGCCTGTTATGGTTAAGAAACTCTTCATCTAGTATAAAACCAGGTTGAATGGCAACAGTTTTTTCCAATGAATATCACCTCCATCAGCCCTCGTTCCCTCTTACAAACCCCATCAACCCTGTCTCAGTCACATGTTAGTCCCTGTAATTCCTCAAAGCCGCCGCAGCCTTCCGGCCTGCCAGGAGCGCAGCTATTCGTGTCAATCAACAGAAGGGCCGCGGGTTAATCCTTGTGTTTCGCTGGGATGCCAATATAAACTCGGCTTTCTTTTGAAAATGAAAGTCGCCTGTGACAGACATATTGAAGGCCCGTGTGGCTCATACTTACAGCAAATCTGCCCTCTCAAAGATTCATCACAACAAGCGGCTTTGAGGTGCGGCGAAATTTCCATTTTCAACACTGCCTCCTTGATGTTCCTTCACAGAATGTCTCATATGGCTAATGATGTGCTGATGAAAGAGCGTATTATACGCATGGCGTGGGGGCTGTGCTGAGGAAAAGATCTGGAGCTAAAAAAGTATGCTAATGTAACCTGACGCCCAGAGCCGCCTCTTTAAACTGCTGCAAGGTGCTGCTGAAAGTGTGACAGAGCAACAAGCACCCCTGTGTTTGTACCTGGGCCTCAGCTGTCCACGTGTGGAACGCAAGCTGAGATCTGTCAAGAAAAAGAGCTTTGTTTACAATGGCCCAATGTTCACGGACACTGCTTTGCCTTAGACACACTGAAAAAGTAAAACAGCTGTCATTTATTTAAAGTGTATTTTTATTTTCTGGTTTTAAATCTGTTTTATTCCTGTATTTATATGTAAATATAAATTTGTATTTGTAAGTAAATTGAATAAAAGTTGAAAAGTTTTATCTTAAGTGAAAATTGTTTTCTATTACAACTAATTAAAAAAAGAGTATAAAAACCTACATTAACATTTTTGACTAATGTCTAAATAAAATATTCTGATTAAGTATGGTCTTTACAATACAATACAATAATCTTTTATTGTAAATAGTATGCATAGGCGTAAATCCTGGGGGGGGGGGATGGCGGGGACAGGACCCCCCTATCAGAGGGTTGACCCCCCTAAAAATATAATTACAAGTGACTCTGTGTATTGTAAATAATATAATGGACATATATAATTGTGTAAGTAGTAAAACAAAATAAACGCAAAAAATCGTTTTAAGTTCAGAAATGTTTTCAGTCCCCCTCCCTTGCCTCACAGTGGTTTGGTCCACTGCCTCCTTTCCACCTTTACCGACACACACACACGAGCCCGGTGGGAGAGAGTAAAGTTCTTCAGTAGTTATTTGTAAGTAACTTAGGCTGTCAAGGCTATTTTATTCTATATATATATATATTTATACATCGTGTGAAATGATTATTTCTATTTAATACAGATGATGCTGGATCATTAATGAATTAGTCATGACAAAAAATTATGATATCCGATGTATTTTTCTGTGAGCGATTATAAGGTTACCAAGCCTAATTCCGTAGCTTGTCACCCACTATAACTAACACGGCGATAAGCCTGAACTGATATTAGGCAAATATTGTAGACCTACCGATGTGTTGGGTTTTGCTCAATATGATGTTAAGTGGCAGATCAGTGAATATCTAAAGAGAAGTCCTCAGTCCTAGACGAAACCTAAATACTATGTAGAGGACACAAAATAATAATTTGAATATGACCGCGTGGTGAACAATATGAACCGAACTCCTATTTAAACACGGTCTCCATGCTATACACATGCTGTGTACACATATCTGTCCGTACAAGTACAATTTTGGCTGTATTATTTGTGTCCCCTTCAAAATTTGCTCTTGAGAAATTTGATGTGTATTGTCCCCCCCTACTGTCAGATGAAATGTACGCCCCTGATAGTATGTATAAATGTTTTTGCTTTTAGGAATATATTCAGTTCTCATTCTGCTGGATCTATCTGCCGCTTTTTACACTGTAAATCATCAGATCCTCCTGTACACCCTCTCATCACCGGGCATCACAGAGATTTCACTTCGCTGGTTTGAATCCTATCTCACTGGTAGGTCTTTCAGGGTGGCCTGGGGAGGGGAGGTATCCAAAGCACATCAACTGGTCTCTGGGGTTCCTCAGGGATCAGTTATTGGACCCCTCCTCTTCTCCATATACACTTCATCACCGGGTCCTATCATACAGGCACATGGTTTCTCCTACCATTGCTATGCTGATGACACACAGCTCTTTCTTTCATTTCAACCAGATGATCCAATGGTAGTTGAACGGATCTCATGCTGCCTAGGGAACATCTCGGCATGGATGAAAGATCATCACCTACAGTTCAACTTGGCAAAGAGTGAGCCTCTTGTCTTCCCTGCCACTCCAACTGTAAATGTATATATCATTTGAGAAAAAAAAAATCCAGTGCAGAAGGGTGTGGTTTGATATTAAAATGTTTTAATTATGTCATAATTTCATGACAAAAAAAAAAAACAACAACTTGAAATTAACACACAATAATACAATTATAATTTAAGGTCTTTCCCAAAAGTTGCTGCATGGCTCCAAAGATATTGAATATAGTGAACAAACAATATGCAATTATTTTATCATACTTCACTGTATGGAAAAGAAAAGCTAAGATGTTCTGCAAAATATCTCAGAAGTTTTCCAAAGAAAAATTACAATCATCTGTGTTTTGGACCATAAGCCTAAATACATTGTTCCATTAAAATCTACTTAAGATGCTTTTGGGACATGCTGTCCAGGGTGAATAAATGATGACATATTTTTCATTTTGAGGTGAATTATTTTTAGACTCAATCAACAACCGTGTCGGGTTTCAAGTAAGCTTTGTAAAACAAGCAGCTGTTGTACAATTTACATGGATTCACAAAAGGCCAAGACAGTACTCATAAATGGTTCTGGCATGTATTAGTCCTGCAAGGCCAGACACGTTATCTTCAGTGCTCAGGTAATCACACACACACACACACACACACACACACACACACACACTCGACCCTCGTATGATCACACCCTCAAACAGCCCCTTTCTCTTCTCGCGAATCGCACGTCTCTGGGTTACAGGTTACAAAACGCCTGTTTGCTGACAGCCTCTGGATGGCTGTAACCCACATCCCCTTCCCTCATGCTGATAAAGTGCTGCGATAAGCAGCCCGGCCCCGGCCCTCAGGGGCCCGACTCTCAGAACCGCATGTCTGAAACAAGAGCACTCAATGATCTGGAAGTAGGAAGAGAGAAATGCAGAGGAAGAGGAGCTGCAAAAAAGACTTGTTATGTTTGGAGCAGAGAATATGCCCTTCTGTTTGAACATATTTCATGTTTCATATACAGTCGGTTAAGATTTTGGACCAGATTGAGCATCAGTGAGACCAACAAGATTAACATGGAAGAGCTGTCTAGCAGTGATGGGAAAAGTTACTTTTAAGGGTAATGCATTACAACATAGTGTTATTCTCTAAAAAAAAAAAAATTACATGACTTTCTTATTATGGAAAGTAATGCATTACGTTACTTTTTCTCATCTGGCCTGGGTTTGCTTGTTTGTTTTTAATATAAAAAAAGTTATATTTTTGGCAAATGTAAAACCCTTTCACACCAGAAGTGAAATGAATAAGCCTCAGGCTGAAGAAAGTGTACATTCACGTCTGTAAAGTAGAGGACGCAACTCAAACCCTTCAGCTGCGCTGCCATACTGGATTGCATGAAGAATAGGACATAAGAGAAAAAAGTTTCTTCTCGATCACAAAAAAAATGAAACACAAATGTTATGGTTATCTAAAGTCATTTTTGCTTGTTAGGGCAGCAAGAACACTGGTTAATTAAATTAGGATTAAATACATAAAGGATTTTTGTGTTATTTAACATAATTGAATTATTGCAGATTGTGGCATATTGAGTTTGTGTTTCACAGTTTTTATTGATTTTGAGGAATACTGAATCTGTGTGTGTGTGTGTGTGTGTGTGTGTGTGTACCTCTGCACTTACTCCTGATTTCTCTCAACATGGCAACACGAGAGCTGTCAGTCAAGACATGGGAAACAAAGGAACTGGCGTTACTTATTTGAAAAAGTATCTCAGATATTTTCTTGTAAATTAAAAATCAATGTGGTACTTTACTAGTTACTTGAAAAAAGTAATCTGATTACATAACTTGCATTACTTGTATTGCATTACCACCAACACTGCTGGTTAGTGATTGTGAAAGTAGTGAAACCCACATTACACATCCTATTTGCTTAGTGTCTCGGTTACACTGTCTTCAGTGTCTGAGGTTCACAACACAGGGCCTTGTGTCGTAAACTCTTCCATGTGTTCAGAAGTTTGCTTTCGCCCCAAAATCAAATTGTTCATAGCAAATTTAGCAAGAATGCTAGTCCTGTCACAGTAGCATGTTTACATGTACCCAAATAGTCTGTTATAATGAGAATGATAACTCAGTTGAAATGCCTTTATGTAATCAACATAACTGAGCTCAATTAAAAAAACTAAAACAATTTGATCGGATTGAAAGAGCTGGTGTTGACCTGAAAAATAAATAAATAAATAAATAAGCATGAGCACTCAATAATCCAACTATTTTGCATTCAAAAATACCTTGTGCTGTGATGCCTGTGTTTGCAGTCTTTTTTTACGTTTTTTTAATGTAAAGTTTTACGCCTTACAAATATGCATATACTGTATTTGTGTATGACTTCACTGTACAAATTGTGTGTGTGTGTGTGTGTGTGTGTGTGTTTATTCATTTGTATTTTAGCTTTAGTTATTGTAGTACATCAAGACAAACAAAATTAAAATGAAAGATGTTGATTTGGCAAACAACTGAAATAAAACTTTTAAAAATATATTTTATTCTATTTATATTCTAATATTATACTTTTGGTCTTTTGATTGATAAGTTTAGATTCTTTTGCTGCCATGTTTTCATGTTTTTGTCAGGAAGTAACATGGGAGAGAGAGGAGGGACGAAACAGCTGGAAATCAAGCTCAGGCTGCCTGAAGCGTAACTGCATTGACTCCACACACATCAGTTCATCTACATTCAAATATGAGTATATCATTTGAACTTTTATGGCATTTCCAACATTCGAAATGTATGCATAAGCAATGAGCAGTTCAGTCATTTATAAGTGAATGTTACTGTTATTGGTGTAAGTTGTTATAAAGTGTCACTGAAAAGTCTTCATTGTAACAGTTGTCAGAATTACTTACATCAACATTCAGAGTCTTTATATGAGTCTATTATCAGAGTCTTAAACCAGATTATAGCCAGTCAGAGTGTGTGTGTGTGTGTGTGTGTGTGTGTGTGCTTAAACCAGTAGATCTGTGTGTGTGTGTGTGTGTGTGCGTGTCTGTCTGTGTGTGTGTGTGTGTGTGTGTGTGTGTGTGTGGGCGTTTATGTGTTTATGAGGACACAAATGTATAATAACATGGGTATAACAGAGTATTACAATTTGAAGGTGGTTTATGAGGACATGCCTATGTCCCCGTAATTCAAAAGGCTTAAAAAACATACTAAATGTGTTTTTTTTGAAAATCTATAAATGCACACAGTCTCCTGTGAGGGCTAAGTTTAGTGTGTGTGTGGGCAATGCACACACAGTGTGTGTGTGTGTGTGTGTGTGTGTGTGTGTGTGTGAAGTGTGAGTGTGTGTGCGTGCGTACTAACGTCACCAGCTGGGCAGAGGTTGTTATGTGTTTATGTTGACTAATGAGCTAATTACCCCGCTGAACTTGTGTCATTTGACAGGAATGCTGCGGCGCTCAAATGTGCTCTGATTACGGGCCATTTCCTGTCAGTCAAGTCTCTGACAACAAGGGCCTCTTTTTCTGCACTGTTTGCTAATTCACACACGGGTTCAAGCACCGACACAGGACTAGAGGATCGTTAGACTCCATCATGTGTGAAATACATGCTCAGTACTGACCATACAGCAGCACACACCTGAGAATGTAAAACTCCAGTGGAAACTCCAGTCGTACTTTAATGCATTTGCACTATTTTTGGTCAAGTGTGGCGATATTCATTTATTTTTTTTAACTCTTCAACCCAGTCAGAAATCTCCTTTGAATTTCAGTGAAGTCTCCTGTAAATCCAAACCTCAAAACACATGGAAGACATTTGAGACCTCTTCAAGTTCAGTCAAACAGCAGAATTTTCACATGAAATCAAAAATATGCCAATTTTTCTAATAGACTTACTATGCAATTAATCACTGCACATTATTAAAAAATAAACAATATTTTCCTTTGTAATTCTAAAACGTATTTTGTTTTCACCAAGACCTACTTTTAACCCTCTATCCAATGCTCAAACAGAAACACTTTTTACCATCCAATTATACTGCAGAGAAAATAATAATAATAAACTACCACAGTATTTTTGTGAAATATCCTGTTTGGCTCAGAAATATGAATTGCAGATGTAAAATGTGTTGTGGATGTCACTTTATGTTGATGATAGAGGCTCTTCTTTCAACAGGGATCCTCAAACCAACAACAACAAAACCTGTTCAATGCTTAAAATAAGTGTTAACTAAAATAATATAAAACATTAAATCATTTAATTTCAGACATTTATCATTTTCATTTAGTTTAACTTAATGTACAAAAATAACTAAAACTAAAACTGAAATAAAAATGAATAGAACTATAATTTAAAAAGCAAGAACTAAAGAAAACAACAAAACACACAACATAATTAAACTAAACTAAACAAAAAAATATAATGAAAACTGAAGCATAAAAAGCATAAAAACTACAATATCTCAATGATATTTAAATAACACTGCTTCAAACCTCAAAGAGCAACAAACAAAAAATGTTGTTTTACTTATTGTATTTTGGATCCCCAAGTACTATTCATTAAAAAGCTAAATGTGATCATCATCACTAAACACATCAACACAATAACAAGGCATTTCCTCGGGTTCAGTGGAATTGTTCAGACGTGGGCTCTATTTAAAAGTCTATAGAGATGCTCAAACCAGGGCTTGCGGCTCAAAGTCCACAAAGAGGATTTCAATATTTTGTGCATTGAAATGTAGAGAACATACGAATTCATTTAAAAAAAAATGTTACAGTTAGTGTTGCTTTCGCCAACGAAAATTATGACTAAATATCGTCGTCAACGAACCTTTATCACGTGACGAAAACGAGACGAGACGCAACGTAAATGCTGGTCATGTGACGATGACGATAATTAAATGTATAATGCAATATCGTTGACGAATAAAAACGAGACTAAATGTAGTTTACAAAATAAAAACTATGCTAAAATGTCTCTTCATATTCGTTGACCAAAACGAGATGAAACGAAATGTTATAAACGTCATTTCGTCTCGTTTTGTCGCGTTATTATTATTATTTTGCAGTCTCACTTCAGGGGCTGTCAGGGTTGCCAAGTTTTCGCAACAAAACCTGCCCAATTGCTACTCAAAACTAGCCCAAAACTAGCCCAATCTCATTTCGAGGGGGGTTCCCCGGTAAAGTTCGCATTCCAGGGGCTAAATATCACGTTATTGGGGTCGCTTCAACCCGCGGACATGAAAAACAACCCGCGGCAACTGTGTTAAAGTAGCCCAATTCTGCGGGAAAGCCAAGGACTTGGCAACACTCTGCGCAGACGCAGACGACGTCACTTCCTCAAGCTCCACTCGCGGCATTATTTAGAAGACGACAACAAACAAAGTTAAGTATGACACAGAGAAAGGGACCGATGGCCGGCTTCATCTGACTTCAGTTTACAAGCAATACAAGTAACAGACACACATTTTATTTGCACTTTTTAGTATGTTATTGTAGCTCGAGCATTCAAGCACCTTGTTTCTCTTTGTTAAACTTGAATGCATTTTTTTTTCTGGCATTGTCATGTGATGCTATTTTATTTATTGTTTTTATTTATTTAAATGTATGTGTGTGTACTTCTAACATGTTTGGTTTGGTAAAATAAATGTTGTAAATTCAAATCAGAGTGTCTTTGGATGTATTCTTGAGTCTATAAGGTAACAATAATATAATAAGATAACCTTGTTTGAAATGGGTTTGGCTAAAATAAAATTTTGGTTTCGTCTATACTACTAGGTACTTATACTATATTTACTGGGTTAAATAGAATTGCATTATTAAAAAGAGACTAAAATACAATTTTCATTGACTAAAACTAGACTAAATGTCATCAGTTTTCGTCGACTAAAACTAGACTAAAATAGTCATGGATAATTCTGACTAAAATAAGACTAAAATGCTCAGACTTTTAGTTGACTGAATCTTGACTAGACTAAAAAGAGTATGAACGTGACTAAAACTAATAATAACTAAAGTGACAGCTTCACACAAAGACTAGACTAAAACTAAAATTAAAACAGGCCACCCTAAACAACACTAGTTACAGTTAGATGCAATCCAGCATTTCGCTCCACATTTTTTATTTGTGGCTCTTCATAGAAAGCGTTTGGCCAGCGCTGGTCTAGTGTGTGTCATGAACATGTAGCTCCAGAATACAGAATTGTGTCTTTTCAACTGAAAGGCACTAGGAAACGGAGGGGGAAGGAAACGTTTCTTTGGTGTTTTTCTGCATTGATGGAATGACTTCCCGCCCATGAATAAAGAACTGTTCCCCTCGCTGCCTCCGTCTGGAACAACCTGCTCGTTTCCCGTCCAGAGGAGCCTCCCAGCAGAACAATGAGGAGCCGCGCTCACACCTGACTCAGAGTATCACGCTTTGTTATTCTTAGTCACATGTATCGGCCCGCTGGAATGCACAGAAATTACTTTGGGGTTGTAATGGGCTCCTGGTGTTTTCTAGCGATATGAATCAGCTTCGCTGGTTTCGAAATTATGCTTCCTTTTTGGCCATTTTGTGTGTACGTAGTTTCACTATCAAAGGCAACGAGGAAATTTTCACAGACACTGTGATCATTGTGAGACATAATGTTTGTCCTGTAGTTTTCATCATGTAGACCTACATGAAAGAATCAGTGTGGGTAAAAAAAATAAAAATAGGAAGAAAGTAGAAAATTGTGCTGGTAGTAACTGATTACATGTAATCTAGATTATGTAATCAGATTCCATAAATTAAGTACACTCTAAAAAAAAGGTGCTATATAGCACTAAAAGTGGTTCTTGGCTCGTAATCATAGGGGAACCACTTTTGGTGCTATATAGTACCATATCTTTAAAGGAGCTATACAGCACCTTTGTCAAATAGTGCTATGTAGAACCATAAGAGGTGCCATATTGCACTGTATTTCTTCAACAGAAATGGTGCTAAACAGCACCAACAGTGGTTCTTTGGCTCGTAAAGAACCTTTAAAGGGGCTTAACAGGTTATTTGTACAGCAGTGGTGCTATATAGCACCTTAATCACCCCAAAGAACCACTGAAGAACCGCTGAAGAACCATACAGGAGCTTAACAGGTTCTGTATATGTAGCGGTGCTATATAGCACCTTAATCACCACAAAGAACCACTTAAGAACCGCTGAAGAACCATACAGGAGCTTAACAGGTTCTTTGTACGGCAGTGGTGCTATATAGCACCTTAATCACCCCAAAGAACCACTGAAGAACCATTGAAGAACCATAGAGGAGCTTAACAGGTTCTGTATATGGTAGCGGTGCTATATAGCCCCTCAGTCATGCCAAAGAACCGCTGAAGAACCGCTGAAGCACCACTGAAGCACCAAGATTTGGTGCTATACAGCACGAGCCAAAGAACCACTTTTAGAACTATATAGAGTGTAATTAGGTTACATTTTAAAATGTTCAAAATCAGATTGCAGTTGATTTTTATGGATTACATGATTACATTTTATGCACACAATGGCAATAATTTATTCATAATGAATTCTCCCTATATATTCTCTCTGTCTCTAGCTCTTTGAATTCATGTTCAAATAGTGTGTAAATAGAGGTTTATTTGTGTTTTGTGAAGAAGACTCATTATCATTCAATTGGTGAATAAATAGTTTGTATTATCGTGCCAAGTGTGCAATTTTTTGATGGATGAAACATTTTCTAAACTTCACCTGTCAGTCAATTAGACCATGCATGAGACAAAAAAAAATCCAAGTTATTAAACATTGTCAATGTACAGCTGTGAAACACTATGTCTTCATCATATCCAGAGAGAAAGGTCTGGATAAAAATATTTTAAACCCGGCACACTTTGTACATGTAATGTCATTGCTGTTTTCAGGTTTATTAATGTTTCTTCAAGTAAGGTGAGGTCAAACGCAATCTAAAAATTAATCTAAAAGTAGTCAGACTACATTACTTAAAATGAGTAATCTAATAGATAATGTTACTACCCACAAATGTTGTTATGTAATTTATAATCAGTAACAGACTACAATTTGTAAGTAATCTACCCAGCACTGGTTGTTATAGTTTAACTACTGACATGTTTCAAACGTTTCACCTAAAGAGAAGAAGAAGACACAAATGAATACTTTTTAATACGTTTTTAGTTCTGACATAAATTGTGTAAAATGAATGTGGATGGCATAGCAGGTCCTGAAGATGTTTTGTTTGAGTTCATATTGAGACTTTTGATTGTACATTACGTTTCTGAAACTGTAAAAGAGGCTCAAGTGAGATGAATGGAGTAAAAGACATCTGAGACGCAGCTACTGTAGAGAATTAGATCAAAGATAAATTGATATTCTCTCATCGTTTACTCTGCTCCAAACCGTATGAGTTTCTTTCCTCCGTAGAATGACTTGTGCATCATATTGTAAGTGTTGTGAAGTGATGAACAGCTGATTATCTTCAGTGAATAAAGGGTTAAACTTCAGTCTGTTCCTCACATGTGCAATAACACACACCAGTCATACAGACCGCTGTCTCTGATTCATTCATGATGCTCTTTTGTCCAAATCCTCATTCACTTTCATTAGATTTAAAAGATCATTTCATAAATGCTGTGTTTCACAGAGGAAACCTCATGTGTCATCAGTGTCTCATTCACTGTATTCTGTCATGTTAGCAAACACTCACAGACCACAATAACCTCTAATATCACTCGACAACACACACCGCTCTCTCGTAAACTCAATAAAGGTTTTTTAGTTTACTCAAGTATGACAAACTAACATGAACATATCATTTATGCCATACTTCTGTTTGTTCAGGAATCTTTCAAGGAAATTCTGGGTTACATAAAACAAACACATGCTTGACTGAAAAACACTGGACTCATTGATTTTAGAGACAATCATGGTAAGTTTCCCCCACTGACCTCACATTACTGTAGTAAACTACAGTCCAAATCATGTACTGTGGTAAATGACCGCATGTCAGAGTTTAATGTCTTTACATTTATGCATTACTCAGACACCTTTATCCAAAGCACCATAACAGATACAGGAATATATCTTTAATGTTTTCTCGAGGTTTTAGATCGATGTCTGGTGTGAATGTTTTCTGAATAATTACATAATTAGCATTATTACTACAGCAAGGGTCTCTAATTACAGTCAGACAACTAATCAGAGAAAATGATCATTCTGGGGTATAGAAACTTTAAAACTTGATAAATGCCCAAACAGTTTAGACAATATAAAACAAACTTCAAAGGTTTAATAATTACTATCCATGTCACTAATTTTGTTAGAAACATTTCATTGACTTAATTGACTAAAATAAATGAGCATGTATATATATATATGTGTGTGTGTGTGTGTGTGTGTGTGTGTGTGTGTGTGTGTGTGTGTGTGTGTGTGTGTGTGTGTGTAAGAGACCCTGGACCACAAAACCAGTCATAAGGGTTTATAAATTGAGATTTATAATAGTGCATTATATATAGTACATCTGAAAGCTGAATGAATAATCTTTCCATTGATGTATGGTTTGTTATGATAGGACAATATTTGGCTGAGATACAACTATTTGTAAATCTGGAATCTGAGGGTGCAAAAAAATCTAAATATTGAGAAAATCATCTTTAAAGTTGTTCAAATGAAGTTCTTAGCAATGCATATTACTAATCAAAAATTAAGTTTTGATATATTTACGCTAGGGAATTTACAAAATATCTTCATGGAACATGATCTTAATATCCTAATGATTTTTGTCATAAAAGAAAAATTTATAATTTTGACCCATACAATGTATTTTTGGCTATTGCTACAAATATACCTGTGTTACTTATGACTGCTTTTGTGCTCCGGGGTCACATGTGTATATATATATATATAGCTTTCCTGTAGCTCAAATAGTAGAGCATGGCGCTAGCAACGCCAAGATCATGGGTTCGATTCCCAGGGAAAGCACGAGCTGATCAAATGTAAAACTGTAACTTGAATGTAATGTAAGTCGCTTTGGATAAAAGCGTCTGCTAAATGCATAAAAGTAAAAGTATATGTATGTATGTATATGAGAAAAGTCAGTTGCCTTCACATGTATAATTTATTTGTTTGTTTTGGCACTACATGACAAACAATGGTGTAGAAACAATTTTTACAAATAATTGCAATAAAACGGAGAGCAATAGATTGAGTTAAACGTGAAATTTTAAAGCAGAAAAATACAGCATTTTATTTTAAAAAGTACTCCACAAATCTGTTTTATTCACAACATCAAAAAATATTTTTTACAGTGTACTGTGATACATATTATCAATACCAACTATTTTTTTTCCCTTTTTTTATACAGAACATAATAAGTCAGATCTGTCATATTGCTGTGCAGTGTTTGACGTGACTGTCGTCTGCTGTGTTTGCTGGCATCTGTCTCACACTGGCCGGCTGGGTATTTTAGGTCTTCATGGTTTGACCGCTGAATCCAGAAACACTTCGGCGTCTGACTGCCAGATCCACACGGCTCTTACATAACCGTGAGCACAATCACTTCACCAGAGTCACACTGCTCATATCTCATCTTCAATCAAGACAGCATTTGATGCACAAAAAGCACAGCTGTAAATAAATACCATGTTAATGTGGAACACAGATCTCTCCAGTATTTAACTGTCTGTCAGTTACAGTCTCTGCCAGCATTTCTCTTCTGCGCTGTGATGGCTGTTTGCTTTTGTTTTTAATTCCTGTAAATGCTTGAATGAAAGGAGATGTAGACACTGAGCGATCGCTCGCAGCCACTGCGGTTATTAATAGATCAGGAGCAAATATACATGGGAATGAGAGAGACGGACAGATGGAGGTCAAGCAGAGAGAGAGTGAAGCAGATAACATCTGTCCTTATAGTGTATTCACAAAGAATACTGAAAATATCAAACTCTTCTGAAAAGCATCACTTGTGTCACGTAAAGGCAACTGCCTGCAGAGAAAATACATTTAATAAAAATGATTAATAATACAGTGTAAGTCCAAGTCCAGTAGATACCATCACAACAAAAATATTATATTTCACACTTAATATTTTTCCACATAAATTGTAATTCAGGGGTATTTTTAGGTGTATACATAACAAATAGTATACTAATAGAGATACACATATACAAACATATTGAATTAAACAGAAAAAAAAGTTGATAAATGTGCTATTTGCACTTTGTTACTAACGTTTATTGCAAATACTGTAAATCCTAACAAAACTGTACATATTTTACACACACACACACACACACACACACACTAATGTCAAAATATGCAGTTGGAATACATATAGAGTATTTAACTGTTTTATTTTATTTTATTTAAGTGTTTAAAACTTGTTAGAACCAAAACATAAATAATTGATACAAAAAAATGTTTAAGACTTTTTAAAATTGTTACATTGAAAACATGAAATATAAACAAAACTCAAAAATAACTTGAGCTTCCACTACAAAAAATATTTAACACACATGATAAATTACACAGGCTGTAATTACAATAGTAAATTACAGAATAATAATGTACAGAATTTATTTATTTAGTTTTTTTTTGCTTATGTCATAACATTGTATTGCATGAGGAAGTAATTAAAACAATAATAAAATCCATTAAATGTCTGCATCAGTACTGTTTAATCCAAGTCTGAGATTTTGACAGAATAAGTTTGTTCAAGTATTTCCATAACCAAACTAAATCAAACAAACAATCAAAATAAACTTATTTTAGAGCATCAGTGTTACTTCAGCATATACCGAAGATCATGAAATTTACAGTATATATGTTTCATATGTAAATGATGTTGAAAGAGTTACATTTGCAAACGTCTGCTTATGTTACACATTAAATCAAAATACATCAGCCGTCTCTCAAGAGTTAAATGAGTCTGAACAAAAGCTCTTCAACTGATCCTGAGATTAAATATAGAGCATGTGTTCATTTCTGTTCAGTAAATGTAAAATCTTTTAAAGTCAACATTGTTTGTATATTAGGCCTATTTTTGTATCATACAAATCTACAGTATAAAATTAGAAATATAATGTATTGTATTAAGGTTTAATTATTATTCAGGAATTCATTTTTTAGTAATGAAGTACCAGAACAAACAATCAGTTTTAATATGCCAAACCTCCCAGAAGAACTGCCAATGTACATATAGTGAATGGTTAAACACACACACACACACACACACACACACACACACACTCTCACACACACACACACACACACACACACACACACAGCTTCATGGGATCAATCAATTAAGTGCAGCATTCTTTAAATACGTCTGTCCACAGAGTACTTAATCACACACTCCTCCTGAACCCTTGATTTGAGTTTGGTGTTGAAGGCATGTAAAGCACACACACACACACACTGATGCTCATAATCAAGCCTCTCTCTGATCTGAGTCCCGCTCCGGTCTGCAGAGAAACGTGTGCGTCAGGACAGATACAGAAAGAGAAAGATGTTTGAGGCCTGAGGTCTGCTGCGGTCGATCACTCCTCCTCCTTCAGGAGGAAAACTGCCCTGAAGAACGCTTCAATAGTGTTTATAATACAGGACAAAATCAGTCTGATGCCTGACGGATGCCACTATATGCAGGGGCGGATTTAGTGAATTGGGGGCCCCAGGCAAATATAGGAATGGGGCCATATACATTTGCACAAATTTACCTAGATCAACCTTGAAGTTTATTTTTTTGTTGTGATGCTTGCTGCTGCACAATGGTGCCCCATTGTGTCCAATGTTTCTACATTTTGTTATGTTATAATGTTATGTTGTTCACCAACTTATAAAGTATCATGTTTTAATTAAGTTGGTATTTATTTATTATTATTTTTTTACTGTATGTGTACGTTAAAAGTACCATTCCGGCAGCGAGAACGTTCCGGAAATAAATGAAGATAAATGTCTTGGCGTATGATGTGTTTATTTGAACCAATCAGATAAGAGTAAATGGAGAGTCAGCGAGAGCCTCATTTGATTGGCTACAAGAAGAAGGTCCCACCCTCCCCTCACCCTTGCAAAACTCAGTTAGTGAGAGAATCGTGCCAAAACTGCAAGCGCAGATAAAAGAAAGACGGAGCTGTACATCGGATTATTTTGGGAAATGTTTGCTCTACATACACAAGTCATTTAGACAATTGACACAGTTTGTTTTTTTACACATACAGATTGGTTCTACGCAGTCAATCCGTTTTGCAGTTCTTTAAACTGTTGTTTTCACTTGCAAATCACTGTTCACAGGCTTGCAGTGCTTTTGACCTATTTTGGCGAAAAAAACGTGCCAAAAGTGTAAGCGCTGAGAAATGGAAAGCGGAAGAATACAGATCATATTTATTTCGCGTTAGCATGAAGCTGCAGTTTCACAATACATGAATTACACTTGCAAAAAAAGTAAAATGCTGCGAATCTTTTTTTCTTGCACTTGAAACTCGATTTGCACCTTTACAAATCGTTTCTTGCGCATGCAAATTTAATTTTCGTTTGCAATCATATGTACACTTGCACAACTCTTACCCTTCACATGCAAATCTTTTAGGCATTAATTTACCTTCATACATATCTGTGTTATAACTGAAAAAACACGCTCGCTGAACAGAGCAGACGCACAGAGAGAGAGAGAGAGAGAGAGAGAGAGAGAGAGGTGCGCGCGCTGGGAAAGAGAGACCTCGCGCTCGTGCGGCAGTCAGCGTCAGATGCATAATATTTTAATTTGCTACAAGCAAGATAAACAAGAAGCACGTTCAACTCGGACAGGCAGAAGGTTGTCGTGGTAATAAACACCGTAAACCGCAACCGTTCGCGTGTCCGCGCTTAATGCGCATCTCGTATATGAAAAGCATTTTAGGGGGCCCTTGGCTTTTGGGGGCCCAAGGCAGTCGCCTACCTTTGCCTAATGGGTAAGTCCGCCCCTGACTATATGCATAATAGGATTATTACATAATTACACTGTAAAAAAAACTGTAAAAATAGGGCACAATGTACTGTATTAATATGACAGAATGTTACATATTGATTTTTGTTTATTGAATTTTGCAATTCATTGCATTGTGTTTTACAGTTAACAGAAATGTCCACTAAATTACTCGATAATGGCAAGGCAGAATTTATTTATTTTTATTTATTATTTTTACAGTTTATGTGTGTATATAATAAGTAATAGTATGCCTACTTATGTAACAGCCACGTTTTTAGGAATTAAAGGTTATATGTGTCCCTGGAGCACAAAACCAGTCTTAAGTAGCTGGGGTATATTTATATCAATAGCCAACAATACATTGTATGGGTCAAAATTATACATTTTTCTTTTATGCCAAAAATCATTAGGATATTAAGTAAAGATCATGTTCCATGAAGATATTTAGTAAATTTCCTACCATAAATATATCAAAACTTAATTTTTGATTAGTAATATGCATTGCTAAGAACTTCATTTGAACAACTTTAAAGATGATTTTCTCAATATTTAGATTTTTTTGCACCCTCAGATTCCAGATTTACAAATAGTTGTATCTCAGCCAACTTAAATGCATGGTTAGGAGCTAAAAAAATCTAGTTTATTAATTTAATTAAGCCTTTTTAAGTTGCAAACTAAGGTGCAAGGATTATGCATTACATTGATTTTTTTGTATGTATTATTTTGAGTTGACATAATAATGTTGATTATTACATTACCATAATATTGTGTGTGAACTGAAGTAAACTCAACTATCTGTGTTAGTGAGTTTCTTTAAATCAAATGAGTTTAACAATAAAATGATCTTGTTTACTTTGTAAATTCTTGTTCCCAGCATCCTTTGCGTATGACTGGATGAGGAGAATAAATATTGATATGAAGTGTTATTGTATGTGTTGTTTTCAGTGGACGGAGAGAACTGTTGGTGTTTAACGCTAGAATCGTTGACATGTAAAGTGTTTCTATTATGCTGTAGTTGTTGTGTTACGCTGTGATGAAGAGAATATAACACATTGACTGTGTGATGACTGCACTAACGCTAGTGCCACGAAATATCTTAATAACTTAAACATTTGTGTTTATGCTTCAAATGAAGTTCCTCTAACTCACTGTAGTTTGTTGGTTGAACATAAGTGCATTAGAAGTTGTCATAACTCAAAAAGACTGACGCAAATGGTTGTTAATTATGCCTTTTTGTTTTAAAACATGTATCATTGAAATCTACAGACACAAATAGATCAAGTGTAATAAAATAAACACTTAAATGTGCATTTTGGATGTTTTCTTTAGACTAATCTGAGAGCAGATGTATTGTAGAGCCAAAATTAACCAGTGCATGAAAAAACAATGTTTATGCATATTATGTCTTGCTTTAAACATTTTAAAGTATTACATTTTGGCTCATAATTTGTCGTGCACTGGGTCCCGATCCATATCTGGAACTAGAAAGGCATGAAGACTTGGTTGTTGGATATATACAGTACAGTACATCCCACTTTACCCACATACATACAGTATACTTGCATGTAACGTGATATGCTGTGTAGCAGATCTCACCTGTGTGATTGTTTATATCATTGCAAAATATAACTATATTACTGACCAGCTCTAATCTGCTAAAGACTATAAGGCATGAACATATTAAGATATTATAAACATTAACATGATTTGAAACAATGTGAATTGTCAAAGTGCGATATAAATAAAAACTGATTGTGCTCAAAATGCATCACCTGATAATTACATATTTTGCACTTCAAATTGTTATGCATCCATATTAGAGCATTAATTTGTCCTCATTTGTAAGAATGTATAGACAGGCATTCTGAACAGTTCAACAGAGCCATTCATCTCCTGCTGATTTAGACATGAAGCTGAATACATTCATATATAGAGAGACCCAAGAAACATTCATCTTCAGTATAGCAAAATATTAAGACCAATGAAAATAATTTCTAGCCTCATAAACAGTATATCACTATAATATGAATTTTAGCATCAGCAACTGTATAAAGTGTAGTATAAACAACACTAAGAGAGCTCTAACTAGTCAAAAACTACTACTTTTTTAAAGAAATTAACACTTTTATTCATTTAGGATGCATTAATTTGATCAAAAGTGACTTTTATAATATTACAAAAGAATTCTATTTTTTTTTTAATGCTGTTCTTTTGAATTTTCTATTCATCTGTGAATCCTGGAAAATAAAATGTATCACAGTTTCCACAGCAATATTGTGCAGCACAACTGTTTTCAACATTGATAATAATCAGAAATGTTTCTTGAGCATATTATAATGATTTCTGAAGATCATGTGACACTGAAGACTGCAGTAATGATGCTGAAAATACAGCTGCGCATCACAGAAATAAATTACATATTCACATTGATTCACAAAGAAAACAGCTATTTTAAATTTGCAATAATATCTCACAATATTTACATTTTTAATGTGTTTTAATCAAATAAATGCAGCCAAAGATTGCTAAAAAATCAGACAAATCAAAACAATCACACTGTCAGAAGCATATATTCAGCTAAAAACACACATCTCAGATTCTTTAATTAAACATAATAAAAACAGATCGTGTTGAATATAAATGAAGAACAACCTGATCAGTTTTAGGAAATTAATTCACCAATTAGATTTTGACTAAACATACCAAATGAGGCAACGCTGGCTCCTGAAACTCTACTTTTGACTGCATTATAGCTGTGATGAATCTGTTATTGTAGTTGTGTAATCTAAAGGATTGCTCAAACAGACACAATAGTCTTTATTTATGCCAAGAGAACAGCAGTCGATCTCTCTCAGCGTCTGCCACTGACCTGGATCAATCCCAGAATGCATCAGTCATCAGGTGCACAAGCTCCAATAGCAACCAGCAATTAGACAACAACAAAAACAACAATCGCAAAACAACAACGATGATTTGAATTATGACTCCAGCAGCTCTGTTCACCACAACCCCAAAACACACACCGTCTGTTTATGGAGACGCCACAAAACACTTTCTCACCTGTCTTTCACATCTATAGCGTGACAATATTTAAAACGCCTACTGCACAAATTATTTTAGTGGTGTGTGGGTGTGAATTATGAAAATAATGTTGCTGTGATGTAAACAGGTTTATCACACCACAGGTTATTTTTTTTTTTTTTGAGTTTAACGTTCAAATTATTAAATCAGGAAGGAAAAGGAAAGAAAAATGTGCTTAATTTTTAAATAAATAAATAAAGTGCATGTGTTTATTTGTGTATTTATTTGTTTAGATTAATAAAAAAAAAATATATATATATATATTTAAATAAATAAAATAATAATTACAGTAAATTAATTATTAAATCAAGAAGAAAAAGGAAAGGAAAAATGTGCTTAATGTTTTAAATAAATCATGTATGCATGTATGTATGCATATATATATATATATACGTTTTGGAAAAAAAATGCTTAATGTTTAGATGAATAAATACATTATTTTATGCATTTTTTAATATAAAATTAAGTTATTTTCTCTTGTATTTCTCCCAAAATGATGTGTTGATGGTTTGAAAGCTACATTTTTCATTAAAACAGAAAACAGTAGTAAATATGTCAGTGGTACTTGATGCATCAGCACTTTCATCAGTCATTTTGATTTGATGTTGTAAAAAATATATCTATAAAAAAGCAATAAGAGCAATCATGGGTAATGATGTAATATCACAACATGAAATGTTAAAAAAAGATCTGCCCATTCTAATGGACATCATGCATCAGAAGGCTAGCAATACAATTTAATAATTGTGAAAATTAAAAATAAAAAAAATAAATAAATATAAGATACTTAAATTGTGAGTGAGAATGTTATTATGTGTCCTGAGACACGATTTGCAGAGAAATAAAAGCCAGAGATGTTGCTAGCACGTTCATATTCAACAGACACAGCAGCACAGTATAAAGTCAGACGTCTGCATGAGGCACAGTGCAGGTGGGCAGACGTGTTTCTCAGTAAAGTCACGACCTACAAATAGCCTGACGTTCATTTCCCTCCCACAACACATTCTGCCAAGTCAACATCCCTCACGACTTTCATTAAAATTGTTAAGTTGCAATCAAGCCAGAGGCTCCCCCGTGTACTCCTCGCTAAGATCCTGAGCGTCAGATCATGCACTGATGAACAGTGTTGGGCAGTAACTAGTTACTGTAACTTACTTACTGTAATATTACTTTTTGCAGTAACTAGTAGTGTAACTAATTACTAATAAGATTTCAGTAATAATATTACAGTTACCATCCATTAAAACAGCTTAGTTACTTTTGATGCCTCGACCCGCTGATTTAAAATCCAACAATCAAATAATTCCTAGATTTATGTTCATAATTTTCATGACTCTCTCATGCATGTGATGAGGTGCAGCAGGTGAGCTTGGAATATGGAAAAGCTCACATTCATCAGATAGAAATATTGCATTATATTGATTTTGTCAGGAAAAAAGATGATCTGAACACTGTTGTGTATTACTTTACTCTGGCATTGCATCCCTCTGATCAGCATGTGGTACATTATATTACTATAATTAAAAATCTTTTTGGAAAATTAAACCGTTTCTTACAAACTTATGTGATTTGATCAAATACATAATGAAATATAATCGTATATGAGTAATGGAGAAATTACAATTAGCTTCAAGCTACACATTAATGAGATGAATACAACACTTCTACTTGAATGTCACTATTAATTATTGAGTGTTTGTAATAACTAATAATGTGGATTTTGGTCAAATGATGAGGATGAAATATGTTATTAGTAACATTTATGTGGAAGATACACAGTTACAACTTCTGTGCGGCGTGAAGAAAAAGTAATGTAACTAGTAGTGTAACTAATTACTGTTGCCAGAAAGTAATAAGTAAAGTAGCAATATTACTTTTGAAAGGAGTAACTAGTAATGAGTAATATATTACATTCTTTGAGTAACTAACCCAACACTGCTGATGAATCACATGATCGCTGCCATGATTTCCCTCATATCTCTGTCAGTGTTTCACTGTCGGCCTCAGCTGCGCGACACTCCAAATATTTAGTGTAATAGCTGGTTACTGCGCCGGTGTGTCAGGCCTAATTAAAAGTCATGGGGGGGGGTGTTTATTTCCAGACTGCCGTGTCTCTTTAAATCACTCCTCGACACTGAAGTGCTGATGCAGAGGAGAAACCCTGATACACATTCCCAGAGAGAGACAGAATCAAGATCACCAGAAACAATCAAACACACGTGTTACAGAGGAACCACACAAAACTCTTATTCCTCAGAAACTAAGCTCTGTTTTAATGCATGTGTTCTTCAGATTGTGTTATACTGCTTTTGTATATTACATATTATTATAATTTGTGCTGCCATTACTGACAAATGTGTAACTTTTTTACAGGTTTGTTTTTCGTATGTTTTTGTGTGTTGCTGCTTTAGCATGCGTTTAATAATGCATTTAGAAATGATCTACTCTGAAAATTAATTTTAATAAATGAGGCCTATTTTATGTCAAACTATCATGCATATGTAGTACTTTGAAAGTGAAAACTAAAAGACTAAATCAGAGTAAATATTAATAGTAACAGTGAAAGTGTGTTCTGTATTTTAATATCAGCAGGTGTATTATGAACTCCAGGCACTTTTATGTATCAGGGGTTCATTTGTATTAAAGATTTCAACTTTCCATCTTTTTTAATATTTTTATTTTAAATTATTTATTTATTTTATTTTATTTTGCAGATGATTTGTTTTATAGATGTTATCTTTTTTTATCCAAACTAAAATCCATTATAAAAAAAAAAAAATCTGAATTATTCACATCTAAAACTACTGTATGGTGATTTAAACAAACTGTGAAATAAAGCATAAACTATTTTAATGTATTATGTGAAAATTATTTATATACAATTGTCAAAATGACTGTTTCCAGCCCAAAACAATGATACCACTAAAGCTTTATTAAAAACATTAGTGTCCTTGTTTAGCAAAGAGACTTTTATTAGCATCACTCTCAATTCTCAATCATTTTATCAAATTATGCAAACATATAAAAAAAATGTTATTTGATTGTATAGTGTACATTAAAATGCTATAAAATTAGCTTTAGCTAGGAAACTTGATGTTTTCAGTCACTTCCGCCAGAATATGAAACAACACAAAGTTAGATTTGACAGAAATGACACTGTGATGGAAACTTTCAGAACAAAAGACAGAATTCTCATGTAATTCATGTCAATGTTAGTTAATTAATTACACAAACTTGTGAGAATTAATTTCTAAAAGACCACAGGGCCAAACAAATGTTCATATCAACAACCTACCTTCAGTCATCTCAGCTGATCATCTCTCCTCCTCTTCCAGATGTGGCTCTGTGTCGTTTATTGCTCGCTTTCCTGTTCTCTGCTGTTATTTCTATATCTAGTGAATAAAGACAGAGTGAGTGTGAAGCGCTGATGTGCGGATCACGGCTGACTGCTGCCATCTAACCGCGGACAGACACGTTACACCACAGTACAGCACAGTACAGCACGTTACAGCACAGTACAGCACAGTACAGCACGTTACAGCACAGTACAGCACAGTACAGCACAGTACAGTACAGCACAGTACAGCACAGTACAGCACAGTACAGCACAGTACAGTACAGCACAGTACAGCACAGTACACCACAGTACAGCACACAGTACAGTACACAGTACAGTACACAGTACAGTACAGCACACAGTACAGCACAGTACAGTACAGCACAGTACACCACAGTACACCACAGTACACCACAGTACAGCAGTACACCACAGTACAGCACAGTACACCACAGTACAGCCAGTACAGCACAGTACAGTACACCACAGTACAGCACACAGTACAGCCAGTACAGCCACAGTACACAGTACACCACAGTACACCACAGTACAGCACAGTACACCACAGTACACCACAGTACACACAGTAGTACAGTACACCACAGTACACACAGTACACCACAGTACAGCACAGTACACCACAGTACACCAGTACAGTACAGCACAGTACAGTACAGTACACCAGTACAGTACACCACAGTACACAGTACAGTACAGCACAGTACACCACAGTACACCACAGTACAGCACAGTACACCACAGTACACCACAGTACAGCACAGTACACCACAGTACACCACAGTACACCACAGTACAGCACAGTACACCACAGTACACCACAGTACACCACAGTACAGCACAGTACAGCAGTACACCACAGTACACCACAGTACAGCACAGTACACCACAGTACACCACAGTACAGCACAGTACACCACAGTACACCACAGTACAGCAAAGTACACCACAGTACACCACAGTACAGCAAAGTACAGCACAGTACAGCACAGTACACCACAGTACAGCACAGTACACCACAGTACAGCACAGTACACCACAGTACAGCACAGTACAGACACGTTACACAGAGAACCACAGCTGCTGTTACTGCAGGCCGGCAGCAGACATGACAAACAAGAGCAGAGAAGAGCGGTTACACTTTATTTTAAGGTGTCATTGTTACATTGTAATTATACGTTTAGGTACTGAGTAATATTAATTAACTACATGTACTTACTATATGGCTAGGGTTAGGATTAGGGTTTGGTTTAGGGTTACTTGCATGTAACTATGCATAAATAATTGTTATTATAATAGTAAGTACATGTAACGTGTAACAAGGACACCTTAAAATAAAGCAGTACCTAAAGAGACAACAATCCTTTTCTGTAATTCTTTCGTTTGTTTTTTTGTAATTCCAAATCCTTTCAACTTGATAGTGTCAAAAACTTGTTAATAAACTAATTATTTAAAATCATTGTTCAAACAAATTTCCAATGAAGTGTTTCTGGTGTCTCACCTCAGTAAAGTAACTGATGTTCATTCAGAATAAGTGTAAAGGGTATATTTTACACTAGTTAATGGTTGGTTGGTTGATTGATTGATTGATTGATTGATTGGTTTACAGTTAAAGTCAATGGGGTCCAGTCTTAATCTTGTTTATTTCTAAAGTTCTAAAGTGTTCTCTAAAGTTTGGTCAGTGCACATGTTCAAAAGTTTGGTAAAAGAGAGTAAAATAAAGGTATTTTTAACTAGTTGAAGGGATTGTTTTGTTTGTTTACTCTATACAGTGAAATTCAATGGAGTCCAGTCTTGATCTTGATTTTGTTGATAAAAAAAGTAGATGTGATCAGTAAAGTCTTCTATATTTGGTCAGTCCACATGGTGAAAACTATGGTAAAAATAAGTACATTAGGGGCATTTTTTAACACTAGTTAAAATAATGGTTTATTTATTTGTATGTCTATATTTTATATAACATGTTTATTTATGTATTTAGTAAGTTAGTTAGTTAGAGTGTATAATTAAAGTCAGTGGGGTCCATTGTTGATCTGGGTCTTGTTTAAATCAGTATTTTGACTTTCTTTCCAAAGATTTCTTTCTTCTTTTGCTCTTTTACAGTGGGCTACTGGAGCTCGATCCTGACTGAGTCTGCAGTAACTCACAGAGAAACCTGACTCTCAGAAACGCTCGGCAGGAAATGCATCAAAGCTGAACATAAATAGCAATCAGAGCACAAGTAAACCAATCAGCTGCTTTGTTACTGAATATGCAGCAATCAATTAGTGGATGGATTTCCGTCCATTTTAACGAGGTGAATCAAGGCACTTCTCACAGCATGTTATGGGCAATTTGCAGTTTGTTTTACACAAATGAATCCCAGACCCGCTCTGTCAGGACAGACTTTCATTGAGCTGAAACTCCTTCTGTCTGTGATAGAGATCACATCAGTGCTGCAGGTTTCAGAGCAATTAACATAAATTAGGAGTTTGATGCTCAAACAAACGGCAAAGTTAAAAAGTGGTGCTGAAAACTGAATACCGATTATGAAAGAGCATAAACAAATATATAAATACATACAAAATACTGTATACGAGAACATACTTCCACATATCTTCCTATTCAGACTGTTTACAAATGGGTTTGATACTTTATGAAAAATTGCAGGTGTTAAAACAACACAAGCTAGTCAAATGATGTGACAATGCATCCATACCTTAACCATATAAAGCCTATACTGTATCATATTTGATGCACAAATATTTAATGCTTCCAAACTTTGATGAAAAACACATTGTAAACAACCAATTGATTAATAGGTGCTTCTTTTGCTGACTGATTTTGATCAAGTAAGAGTCAGAATAACTGCAGTCATATCTCTAGATGAACACTTACTGGACTGAAGCAGCTCAGCTTTACTTGATTCTCCATCAATCATGTTTTAGTCTCAAATCTGATCATCAGGATCTTTTGAGGAGCGTTTGTTTCCAGAAGCTTTACTTTCACTGTTCCTCAGCGGAGGAATGATCTTCATCTCACATCTTCTGAGGAGACTTTATTATTCATCTCTCAATCAGCATTGCATTATGTTTGGATCATTTACATCTCATCTTACTAGGACATATTATTGGAGATATAGAGTGACGACTGATATTTATATCATGTCATGTAAGGATCTGCTGTACTGTTATAAAGATCTCATTAATTTGCATTACAAGCATCAGAATTTCATCATATAATATCAGCATCTGCAGCAAATTATTATTTTTTCTTTCTCATTTTGAAACATGGGTTTGGTGATAATGACTTACAATGTTTAATTTATTTAATCTGCCAAATCTGATGAAAGAAGTTTCAAATATAAGTCAACACAAAATTTGAGATGTGCCAGAATTGACTCTCTGGTGGAAATGTTAATAATGCAATGTGCATAACAGCAGATAAATTAAATAACCTAGTGTGAGTGTTTAAGGGAGTTAAAATGCCTGTAGTTGAAGAAACAACCTATACCTTTAATCAGTTGAGTCCACAAAAGTGAATGAGACATGATTTTGAAAGGTGACTGATAATGCTGTCTTTGTCTCCAGTGGTTGTCTAGTGATGAATGATGTGTAGTTTGAGGATTCGGCTTAGATATCTTTGTAATGTTATAACATGTTCACTCTGACAGGGCAGATCATATGTATGTATTGACCAGTTTTATTGTACTATTAAAACATACTGCAACTTTAAAACTTTACTCATTTATGTAAGAAGTCTTTGCATTATTTAGACTTGGTTATCACTTTAAAAGTCCATCCATTTCAACCTAAAACATCTTCTATCTTTACAAGGCCCTCCACTAACCCCGTGTCACGCTAATAAAGAATAAAGACATATGCATAACTGCTATCCTCCCCTGATATCAGCTAGCAGATTCAATGAGAAACAGTGGAGCTGAATGTGGGATTGATTACATTAGACTTTTATATGGTAATAACAGGCTTATTCTTGGCTGGAGAGACAGTGGCAGTGGCTTTGTAGTGGGAAGCAGGCCGTGAAATGGCTTCCACTGCAGGAATACGAGTCAAACTATCTCCAAAGAGACTGTGAGGACACACAAGGTCCTCAACAAAGAGGTCATGAACACAAACTGATCAAGGAGTGGGGTTTACTGGGACATGACCTTGCTGAAACTGTCTAGCTTTCTCTGGCTGTTTCTCTCTCATCCTTCCTTACTCTTTTGAAGGTAAAATATACAGTAAATCCAAACTTTATGACAGGGAATTCAGGATGTAAGTTTAAAGTATGGAAGTTGTAAGTATGAAGGTGGATAACCATGAAGAAACATGATGGACATTTATGTTTATTAATTTAGCAGATCATTTTATCCAAAGCGATTTACAAATGAGGGACATCACAAGCAATTTGACAAATGTGCCAACAATAGTCATGGTACACAATGCCAAGTTATTTGGACACATGTTTGGAGGGAACACAAACTTCTACAAGTATATTAAGGCAGGAGGATGAAGTTGTTCACGTTAAAATGCTTTGTTGTTGGAAAGCATAGGAATCACCAATCAATTTCATTAATATCCAATGGATTTTGAACAAAACGTAGTATCTCATTCATTGACAACCTTATAAACATTATCCATGCTATTGTACAGTAAACATTCATCATGCTATCTACATAGTCTGATAGTTTTGGTCAAATAAAATAAATTTTCGCTGTGTAAAATACATACAATATGCAAATGTTTATTTACAGTTGAAGTCAAAAGTTTACATACACCTTGCAGAATCTGCGAAAAATGTTAATTATTTTACCAAAATAAGAGGGAGCATACAAAATGCATGTTATTGTTTATTTAGTACTGACCTGAATAAGATATTGCACATAAAAGATATATACTCCACATAAAAGACATGCAGTATATTCCACAAGAGAAAATAATTTATAAAAATGACCTTGTTCAAAAGTTTACATACACTTGATTCTTAATACTGTGTTGTTACCTGAATGATCCACAGCGAGGTTTTATTTTTGTTGTTTTGTTTTGTGATAGTTGTTCATGAGTCCCTTGTTTGTCCTGAACAGTTAAACTGTCTGCTGTTCTTCAGAAAAATCCTTCAGCTCCCACAAATTCTTTGGTTTTCCAGCATTATTTGAACCCTTTATTTGAACCCTTTCCAACAATGACTGTATGATTGTGAGATCCATCTTTTCACACTGAGGACAACTGAGGGACTCATATGCAGCTATTACAGAAGGTTCAAATGCTCTCTGATGCTCCAGAAGGAAAATCCATGCATTAAGAGCCGGGGCGTGAAAACTTTTGAATGGAATGAAGATGAGTACATTTTTCTTATTCTGTCTAAATGTCATCTTTTTTCATTTAGTGCTGCCCTTCAGAGGCTACAGAAGATACTTACATGTTTCCCAGAAGAAACAAAAAAGTTAAATTTACCCTGATCTTCAAATTCAAAACATTTCACCCCCCAGCTCGATCATCCAGGTAACATCTCAATATTAAGAATCAAGTGTATGTAAACTTTTGAATGGGGTATTTTTTATAAATTCAACTATTATTTTCTCTCGTGGACAATATGTAAACAGATTTTATTTGAACTATATTATTCAGGTCAGTACTAAATAAACAATAACATGCATTTTGTATGATCCCTCTTATTTTGGTAAAATAATTATCATTTTGCAGATTCTGCAAGGTGTATGTAAACTTTTGACTTCAGCTGTATCTGTAAATATGCACAACTATAACGGAAAGAGAGAGCAATGTAGATTTTGCGGGAAAAATTAGTAAAACTTAACAGTCACTACAGCAATGCAATAGTTCTGACCTCTGGCATGTGTTAAGTTTATGGTGGCCTATTAAACTCGGGTATCAAAAATTAACTAGCTAGTCATGACTGTTTCACAAAAAAACGGTAACTTTGCTGCACATTTGTTGGTACGACTATATAACTGCTGTTAATGACATCATGCAGGTAGAGTAATAACTTCTTCTAATTAATTTATTCAAGATCGAATTACTGTCAGATAAATATAGTTCATTTTCATAGACAACAGAAACACATTTATTGTGAGAACAATACTTGAGAAAAGAGGTGTTCAAGTAAATATGCACTAATATAATTGGCTGCCAATTGAACATGTTTCAGCTGATGGAGTCTGTTGATGAGAGAGATCTTTCTTATCATCTGTAGCAAACCACCAGTGCAGGATAAGAAAAACAGAAGCATTGAAAACCAAAGCCATAAAGTCAAGAGTCAAGCGAGCACTCTTTGTTTACGGTGTGTATTTCTACAGTACTAGCTTATCCGTTGTCCTTTTTCAAATCAGACTAATGTCACCCACTGCCAATATTTCCACCCACGTTCTCTGATTTGTTACTTAGATTTGAGTGAACTAACATTCAGCCAATCACAAGGCGAGTCATCTCTTGGGCACATCTGCCATGAGCTTCATATCTAAGATTTAAGATAAGATTATTTTTATTTGTCACATACACAATGATATAGAGAGTATATAACCAGTAGTGAAATGTATTCTCTGCATTTAACCCATCCTAAGTGAACACACACCCGGAGCAGTGGGCAGCCATGTTACAGCGCCCGGGGAGCAGTTGGGGGTTTGGTGCCTTGCTCAAGGACACCTCAGTCGTGGTATTGAAGGAGGATACCCCCCCACCAACAATCCCTGCCGGACCTGAGATTTGAACCCACAACCTTCCGCTTACAAGTCCGACTCGCTATCCATTAGGCCATGACTGCCCCAATTCTCTGCATTTAACCCATCCTAAGTGAACACACCCGGAGCAGTGGGCAGCCATGCTACGGCGCCCGGGGAGCAGTTGGGGGTTCGGTGCCTTGCTCAAGGACACCTCAGTCGTGGTATTGAGGGTGAAGAGCGCGCTGTACATTCACTCCCTCCACCTACAATCCCTGCCGGACCGGAGATTCAAACCCACAACCTTTGGATTACAGGTCTGACTCTCTAACCATTAGGCCATGACTTCCCCGTTGCTCTCGCGGTTTCATTCATTCACTTCTTTACTCTTTGGCGGTCTGGGGTAAAATGCACCCCAGAAAAAAAGCAGAGGACGATTACATCCTTTTTTTTCAAACACACAAAGTATGTGTTATGTCGCGATGAAACGATTCACGCGATCAAATTTCCATATTATAATTTAACCTACTGTGACGCCACATCTAACATTACACTGGATGCAAGCGATGCGATCATGCGACAAAAGACGACATTACATGAATAAAGGCATCCAGTAATAAATAGGTGAATAAAGGCCTCCTGTAGCGAATCCATGCGTTTTTGTAAGATAAATATCCATATTTCAAACGTAATAAACACTTTTTTCTCACTTCCGCTGACTGTCGTACGCGGAAGCCATTCCGGTGTGCCTTTATAATCATACCCCGTAAACCTGTGAGTATGAAGAAACGGAGGGGACTGAGCACTGAACCTTGTGGCACCCCAATAATGCTGTTGTGACTCAGTTATTCCTCCTCTTCTCAAAACCTTGAATGATCTGCCTGTGAAGCCATCAAAGTACCATACCTGTGATGCCCAGGTCAGAGAATGTTTACAGTGTCAAATTGTACAGTGGTTCTATGTACCAATGCTTAATGTTCCACCCCACTTAAACCCAGATTCATTAATCCTTTATTGATATTCAGTTTCCACATAATGCATTTCTGCCACCAAACTCAAATGTAGTCTACATAAATAAATACATATCTATATAGAACGAACAGTATTCATGTATACTATATTCTAGTGTTGCAGAAATAACTATCAAATCAGCGTTTCTCATCTCCAGCCTCGGCACCCACCTCCCAGAATGAATAAGATTTCCCCCTATTCGGCATACTAAGAAGTTAATGAGCTAAATCAGGTATTTTAATTAGAGAGACATCTAAAACATTCAGGTAGGTGGACTGTAGCTGAGAAACACTACTATAAATAATGGTGGAAGTGAAGATATTACACTGCATTGTGACACTGGTTTGTAAGCATAGCTTGTACTCTGTGGTGCACAAATAGATTATCAAACAGTACTTTAAGAGGTTGGTTGTTGTATGTCATAACTGTAACCATGCAGCATCCCCTAAAAAAGGTCTCACCCATGTACAAGGTGGCCTGCTTTGAGGTGCAGGAAAGGACCACCGAGACAATGGCTGCCTGGCCCTTCGCCTCTGGACCAAATGGTCCTCTGCACGATCCAAAGTTCACTTCCCCAGCTCAATAAGGATGCCGCACCCCTTTCTATTTTCAACATGGATGCTTTAAACCTAATTTAAATTACCCTGAGGAAGATTACGTAACTGGATAATGTAGAAATCATATAACAGTAAAGGGGAATGAGAGTAGATTTTAGTTTAGAAGCTGAAATATAACATATAATATAAATATTATAAAAATATTTATTTGTAGTTAAGCACAAGTAAAATGGAGAAATACTTGTTTTCTTTTGAAAAATAAAAGGACAACATTGATGAAGTGACCTACATGTGTGTTAAAAGACAAATAAAATGTAAAAAAGTATGCAAAGGATAACTTTGCTGATTTTCAATCAGATTTATGTTATTACAGTGTCGGTAGTGTATGTAAATGATCAATTTGCACTCCTTCTCCTGCACCCAGATAGTGTCATTTATTTGTCAGCAAAAGGACTTTTGACAGCCCTTGGGCTTTTTTCATTTTTCATTTTTCAGCATTTTTGTATCCCCGCTAAGGGACAGTCAGATCGAGCCCAGTGCATTATGGGTGTTGAATTGTTCCTACCTTTTTGGTAAAAGAGAACACCAGAGCCAATTTTCCCAACATGTCCTCCAACCCATACGACCATACAGGTCGTTTGTCACTTCCCTGAAATACGACCCATAGAAGCGTTTACTACATTAGCTATTTCGTATTAATGCACTTTGCCCTTTTTTGCGTTATAATTTGGGATCCATGTAGTTCAATTGATAGAGCATTGTAGCAGCGATCATGAGTCGATCCCAGGGAACACACGTACTGATAATACATGTATACATTGAATGCACTGTAAATTGCTTTCTAAAGCATCTGACAAATGCTTAAATATACATTAATGAAACCACAGGTCCTACCTATTGGGTCATTTTTTTGGAGGAGGACAGTCTTCTCTAGCCTTTTCTGTAGTCATGAAGCACCAAATTATATATATATATTTTGCCTTTCTACTTTATTGAAAGCCAAGTTTTATTAAAAGCCCATCTTGTGTTGGTGAATTATCCCTTTAATTTTTATTTCATGTTGCAATTTGATGGAAATCTGAAGGTATAATTTTAGTGTTGTTTGCAAAGAGCAGAGGTGTGCTATTATTTTTTTGAAGTAATCAGACTTGTCTGATTAACTTTTTTTTTCTTCAGTAAAATTCTAATGTATTTGTTAACATGGTGGTGTGTGTATCCTGTACCGCTGTGATCCGTGATGATGATTCGGGACCTTGGCTGGGCGTGAATCCATAGGAAACCCTGGGAAAAGAAGATAACAACACCGACATGAGTGTGTGTGTGTGTATAATAATGACAGTCCCAGAGAGAAGATGAGAGATTGAGTATGAGCGTGTATGTGTATGTGTTGTGTGAGCGATAGGACTCTGCCCTCACTTCCTGTATTCACTGCCATTTCCTGTCTGTGCAGTGGCGTTTAATGAGACAGCAGTCGTCCTGATTTCCTGCTCTCACTCGTCTCAGAGGACATCACACCGTCACAAACACAAATCTACTCAATCTTCACCTGTCTCCTCTGTGGGAAAAGACCACCGCTACTTTTACTGTGTAATGATGATTATAATTCATTAGCCTCTATAGTTCACTAGTCTCTAGTTTCAGCATATGTTTAAACTGAAAGTTACATTCTGGCCAGTGCAGTTTTATTTAGAGTATTTTTTAAAATACAAATAAACAAACAAACAACAACAAAAAATGCATGTTCTGCATGTCACTGATAAATATGAAACACAGTGTAGAAGTACAAAACAATTCTAAAAAAAAAAGAATTACATTTCAAATGTACTGAATGTGCACTTGTAATGTATTTCATTTTTATTGCAAAAGAATAAAAAAACTATTTGCAGATAAAATAGTACGAAATAAAAGGCCACTTAAGTGCACTTAAAGAGAGACACTTTCATGTTTCTTAACACACTTAAGAGCACTTTTAAAATGTGCAGTTGGTAAAATTGTCAAATTAAAGGTTTTACTTTAAAGCATTTTTCTCGCTTTTTAAAGAAGTACACTTATTTGGATGTGTTGACTAACATACTAAAGCACATTTAAATACTTTTATAATTGTATTTTTATAGCATTATAATTTTAACTGTACTATGTTATTCTCTGTAACATTCAATGTTGATATATATTAAATGTAGTAAATTGACCTTCACCATTACAAATGTGTAATTATAAATATCTTTAAATACATGACATACAAATTACAATAAAAATGACATTTAAGTATATTTTAGTTTACTACACTTTAACCACATTTCAAAGGCAATAGAAAGTAATTTGAAATTACATATAAAGATGTACTTAAGTGGGTCACAAAACACTCCTAAGTTCAGCTAATTACATTTAAGAAATTTAAACTATAATACAGTTTAATCTACTTGCAACTAACATGTAATTAAGTCTCAGAAAATATTACATTCAGTTCACACTTAACTCACAGTATATTAAGGGCCAGCTTTACTAACAGCTTGCGTCAGCGCAAACCGTCTTTTGGTGTTAAAATAGTACTGTCAGTTTTACTAAAGACGCGCAGTGAAGAATTAGCGCTGAAAAGGCATGGACACAGTTATTTTTGCACCTGACCTTATTGAATATGCATTTGTAGGAGTTTCCCTTTCAGACGCAAAATTTATGGGAGGAAAATATTCAAATGAATCACGCAACATGTTTTAATAAACAACATGTTTTACTAACGTTTGCGCTCGTCAAATTACTGGCATTTGCGACATAATTTAACGTCCAAAAATAAGCATGTCTTAGGCCCTGTCCCAAATGGAACACTTCATGTGCACTTTTGGTCTTGCGGACTTACAATGGTCGCCACGTGCGCGTATCTGTTAAGTCCAAGAGACCGTAGGGTGTCCCATTCGTAATTTCAAAAGGGTGCTCGCGAGCGCCCCCTTTGCGGCCGCTATGCACCCTTGATACGCACTTCTGCCGAGCTCGCACCGGAGCGAGCTCCGCAGCAGACTTCTACCCGACAGTCAAAGTGGCATTACGTCATGAAAGTGCGGACTCAGAGGAAGACCGTGAGGGTTTAGGGTGCCATTTGGGACAGGGCCTTAAACTATTTTGAGCTTGAAATGGCTGTTGCTAGGAGGAGGCACCGCAGAGAACAGAGAGCGTATGGTAGAAGGGAGAGGATTTTTTCCACATGTATTAATTTATTTTGAATGCCAGAAGAACACATTATCCAAACATATCATTATTTTTGATTTGCTTCAGGAAATAAAAGACAACTTTGAATCCTCAACTAGGAGTCACTCAATACCAGGTCTATCAAAACTTCTATTTTTGGCCTCCAGTTCTTTTCAACACACTGTGGCTTCTTTATTTTTTTATTATTTTTTTGCGACTAGGCTAATTTGCACTGCGCTTGGTATATTGCATTGGTCGATATGTAAATGAGATGAGTTGCGTCTGTGTTTATTATTTAGCGCATTGTTAGTAAATCACCTGCAGAAATTTCTCCTCTCGCGCTAATTTGCCCTGTTTAATAAAACTGGAACTAATACTCTTAGTACTCTTTTTAAAACTTTGATAAAGTGTACTTCTTTTTCACAGGGATATTCATTATGATTATACTACAACAGCTACTACAGTACAATACTTGTACATCGCCAGATGTTGAAGGAAGAAACTTTCTATTGTATTTGCCCATACATAGAATAGTGATGTTACTTATTTCTGTAGTAAGTTACTCTGATATTACGGTGGAAAGTAAAAAGTAGGTTACAATTTATTCCGATAGTCCACTTTAGACATTCTACTAGCTATAAGTAACTTTGCAACTACATGTCAATTAATTTTCATTAATTTACTACTACATGTCTACTAACACTCAGAGTAGACTGGTAGGTTAGGTTTAGGATTAGTAGAATAAGTTGACATATACTTACAAAGTTTCTTACAGTCAGTTTGTTGTGGACCCATCAAAATAAAGTGTTAGAAGACATTAAGCAGACAGTCTACTAATACTCTAATGACTGCTAGTTGACATGTAGTTGCAAAGTTACTTACTGTTAGTAGAATGTCTAAAGTGGACTATCAAAATAAAGTACCTAAAAGTAATCTGATTACGTAATCGGTTACTCCTAAAACTGTTCATCTTGGTTTGGGTATTTAAACACTAAGTAAAATGGACATACGGCATGCATTATGACATGTTTCCAATATAAAAATATTACCCACAGACCCAAGTGTGGGCCTGATCCCTTGTTCTCCATTTAGTCTGTTGACAGCTGAGATTTTCTCTCTTGTTGGTTGACACGTGCTAATCTGGTAAGGAATGTCTGATAAATGGCTCTGAGGTCTGTCCCACTGACCGGATTATCCCAACATACCTGTCAGAGTTCCAAATCCAGTTTCCTTTGCAGATTTCCTCAATGAGGAGTTGATTGAAGGGATAGAGCGAGCGTATGGTAACATTTCGCTCCAGTGATCAGACACAGGTGCCCACATTGACTCGCAGGGAGCGTAACTAACCCTAGTTGTGTATACAAGCTTAACCAGACACATCCTGACACTCCCGAACTCATTCTTCATTTGTAGTCACACTGCAATTCTGCACTGACAGACACATTGCTAACTGTGATGGTGTGTATTATTTATAGCCGCATGAAATAGGATAAAGATGTGCTGTTTTGATCTCATAGAAGGAGATGGTGGGCTGTGATGGAAGATTGAACTGTTAGGAGGCCTGAAGTATTGAAAAAAAAACACAAATTATAATTAATGTACAGCGCAGTGAATGTAAAATTCTATGAAATTAAGCTATTTAAAAAAAAAATTAAAAACAACCCTAGCTTGTTGGAAAAACATGCCTGTGGCAACATTTTTGCAAAATAGTATGTTGATTCTTGCATGTTTCAACACTTTCAAAGTGAAATGTTCAGTAAGTGACACCAAAAATGCATTTAGTTTTATCTGAAACACATGAATGTGAATCTGGAAACAATTTACTCCATTTGCTGTTGTACATATAAGAGCAGTTCGGAAATTAAATGTCCGTTGAGTGGCGATAAAAGGATAATGCATTGTCGCACTTGGAATTAATGTACCTACATTAAACCCAACACTTGTTAGTATTAACAAAAGAGGACATGAGGTCAAAAATGCATTTGCTCAAGCAACCATGCCATTTAATTTTGCTTCTACAAGTTTCTGAGCTCTATGATTGTGTGTTGTGACACGTGTTTCACAGGACTCATATCTGAGTGCTTTGCATCACAAGTGCATTGCTGTACCAGGTGCACTACTGAGCAAGTTTACTACAACAGACATGGCATACATATGGAGCTGGTTATGTGACGCAATGTCAAAATGTATTAGTTTGCAAATCATGCACCATGGTAAAAGCATTTTGAGGTCGGAACAAGTATTTATTAATCCATAAACACAAAATCTGTTTTGTCCCCATAATCATAATGCAACACATTCCAAAAAAAGTAAGGAGCAATTGTATAATGAGGTAAATTGGTTAAATAATGATGTGATTTGAAACAGGTGATGTCTTTAATTATGATTTGGTACAACAAAGTAAAGGAATCAGTTTGCCAAGTTGTTGCCAAAGAAAGATAGGAAGAGATTTACTGCAACTAATTAAAAGCTTGGAGGAATTATTAAAGGACAAGGGCGCAAGCCTCCGCTGGAAACTGCAGTGAAGTATATGTATAGGTACATTTTTGGAGTTTTGCAAAAATTTGTGTAGAAACATATTTCTATTTTTTGGGAGGAATGGACGCCGTGTGCTCCGAGAAGAAAAGGATTGCACCTGTTTTGCATAAAAACCTGGTGTCTGAAGCTTCATGGTTGAAGACGTTTTCAACAAGACAATGCAAAACCACATTCTGCACACATCAAAGTCCTGGCTGCGGAGGAAGAGGGTAATCCATAATAACGCTTCCTCCAGTGAAAAAGTCCATCTCCTTTTGTCTCGCACATCAAAATCCAGCCACATATTTGTTTAGAGCTGTTTTGGACAATATTGGCTTGTAAACGCTGCTTGATCTGTGCAGATTTCTCTCCTGATTCAGACCAGACCACTTTTCACTGGAGGAAGTATTATTATGGATTATTGACTTTTTATTTTAGTCGGAAGCAGCAGTTTGAAGTTAAAACACCTTAATGATGGATTGTCTTCTCATTACATTAATAGACCTTTTTCACATTTCTGGAGTTCTCAGCAGCAGAAGTCATCACAGTCGGGTTAACTTTGAGAGCAGTGAATGGGAAAGCACCACAAAAAAAATAAAATAATAATAATATATATATATATATATATTTTTTTTTTTTTTTTTTTTTTTTTTTGCATTCCCATTTGCTCAAATAGCAAAAGAAAAACTCCACAATAGTGTTTTCACAACATTCAAAAAATAGGAAAAAATTGAGAGAGACTGATAACGGCAGTCAGAAGAGAGAACGATGTCATCATTACTGCGAATTGATTGGTCTGTTAACCCAAGTTTGTGTCTTCTTAATGATGATTCTGGTCTCAAAAGAGAATGCTGTTTGCTGGTTTTACAGCTGTGAAGAAGACAATAATCCAGAACTGGTTTACACCACACATGTGTAGAAAAACATATTGGATCCGTAGCCTCCTGCAAATAGTGACGTGTGAATGTACAACGGCGCGAGTCGGTGGGGCCAAGCCTTCGACCATTGATGCTTGGCAGTGTTTTTTGGTGGATATACGTGATAATATAAAGGAGTGACTTTTGTGTTCTTGTTGTCCTTCCCTCTCCCCCTCCCTTTTGATTGGACCTTGAAATGTTGAGTATATGTCTGTTGTTTTGTTTTGTTGTGATCTGGATGCTATGTTGTGTTGTGTGTGAAAAAAAAAAAAAATTGTTGATAACAAAAAAAGAAGAGAGAACGATGTCAAATTTAAAGTCCCTCCCATAGAAACACCTTAGCATTAGCATTCACTTTTTTTTTTTTTTTGGATGCAAAGGAGATATAATGCAAAGTATAGTGTTATAAAAGTACTCTTTTTTTATCAAAATATAAAAACTTTTTAAAATAAAAAAGGATTTACGATGTTGATGATCGTTGAAACGCGTCATCACAGTCTTGTAAAAAGGGTTCATTGATGGACTGGAGTGGTGTGGATTACTTGTGGATTATTGTGATGTTTTTATCAGCTGTTTGGACTCTCATTCTGACGGCACCCATTCACTGCAGAGCATCCATTGGTGAACAAGTGACGCAATGCTACATGTCTCCAAATTCTCTATTACTGTGAAGAAATAAACTCATCTACATCTTGGCTGGCCTGAGGGTGAGTAAATGGTCACCAATGGTTTTTATTTTTAGGCGAACTATTCTTTTAACCTCGGGCTGCTTCGTGTAATTTATCCACTCACTGAACGTTGGCAGGCGAGGCCAACGACGTCGTTGCAACACTGTAAAGTGTCGGCACTCTGAAGCCATATGCTTTTTATAGCCATTTTTATAAGTTTAACGTTAGCTAGGAAAATAAGCTAATTTGACTCGAAACACCTGAGACTGGAAATGTAACACAGTTTTCCAGAATGAGTCAGGTGAGACTTCAGGATTGGACACCCTTTGCCTTGTTGTGGCAACCACCACAACACCCCAGCATTGTGATGAAGTTCTGTCAAAAAAAATGTGGAAAATTACTTCATATAATTACTTAACTACTTAAAAGTTACTCATTAACTATAATGATATAATTACATCCATTTATCAAACAAAGTATCAATCTGCCCTCATCTACAGTCTTCCTTTGGCCGTCGGTCTTAACCCACTGTCCTGCTCAGCATATTGAAAAACAATAATGCTGTAACAACACCCCTATGAATAAACCCTCCCGCAGAGAAACTAGAATGGTGCACTGCTGTCTGTGCTCTGCAGCTGCCGACTACTAATGATTGCATTAATAACAGATAATTACAGCAGCAGGTCCAGGTCGTTCTGGTCATTGTGACACAGCAGATGTGACTTCCAGCGGACACTCTGTGGAAAATGAAGGAGTCCCTGAGGAAAGGCCGGAGCTAGTATATACTGACCACATGGAATCCTTGTCTTCTTCAGCACTTCCTCACGCAAGAGTGGAGGAAAAGCGGGAAGGAAGTGGGCCGTATACTAAGCAGCTGAGAATAGAACAAGACTTTAGCCCATATGAGTTTGCGCGGGAACGTCGCGCATATGCGTGTGTGACATTTCAGAATTGTAAACTCTGTGTGTGCATTTGGGTGTTGTTGACCGCAGCTCACGATAAGCAAGATGTTGAATGAGTCGAGACTCATCCGCCATGCCTGATGATAACGGAACAATGTGCCGAGGGCCGGCAGGAGCTGCTGTCTTCTCCAGGGGCCAGAGATTAGCCCTCATGCGCTTCCTTTGGAAAACACGCCGCGTCCCAGAGGAAGCTCTCATCAGACTGCACTCTTTCACCTCTTCCTCTCTCCCTTGTTTCTCTTTAGCCCTGTCCCTCCGAATTCCCACATTAAATGAAACAGAGGTCTGGATGACTGACTCGCCACTGACACAGATCAACCCACATCAGGCTACTGGTGTTCCTCTGTCTCTCTTTGTTCTTCTGCGCTCTTCCTCTGTTTGTTTGGACTTGTGAAGTGAACCGTGGGCCTTCTGCGCTCGGTTTTAGTGCACGCGGCGGCCTTGAGGTGAAACAGAGACTGATCTCTTTCTTCTGGAAAGTATTTTCATCACTCTTTCCTTTTCTCATGTGAGAGTCATGGTGTAATCAAATCTGGAAAGGCCTGAATTCCTGAATGTCACATACAGTGGAGTCAAAAAGTCTGAGACGACATTGGAAATCGCATTTCTTGGTCACTCTTTGCATACATTGATCATGTTTATTCTTTGTACATATGCTCAGATTTTCTTGCTTCTATTGAAATATGCTTTGAAGCATTCTCAAAGTGTTCAATTCAAAACATTTAAATGTGTCTGTTAAATCCTTAGAAATGATTCGGGAATGAGACGACATCACTTCCTGTTACACAAAATGTAAAAAAAAAAGCAATGCAGTGCAATATTACATTATTCTATAAAAAAGTAACTAATTGCATTACTCGGTTACTTTTTATGAATCACAATTCATTACATTACTTCTGCGTTACTTTTGGGCTGGGATGGGCTAGGCTTGATTATTTGTTTTTAATAACAAAAACCCCCAAAATAATATTTTTGACAGTTGTAAGGGCCCTTTCACCCCAAAAGTGAAATTGAGCCTCATGCTGTAGGAAGTGCCTCTGCCTCTGCACCTCACTCCCAATTTCTCTCAAAACGAGAACAGGAGAGTCAATAGATGGGAAAACAAAGTAACTTTTGGAAAAGTAACAGATATTTCGTTATAATTTTAAAAGTAATGCATTACTTTACAGTTACTTGAAAAAAAAGTAATATGATTACATTAATTGTAATGCATTACCCTCAAAACTGTTTGTGTTTATGTAGCTATGCAACAGCATAATTTCACAAGATTTGACATTTATGGAAAGTATGAACGTTGAAGTTAAATTTAAGTCTGTTTCACACAAGAAACTATCATATGGCTTCAGAAGATTTTGGCATAATGGACTACTTTCATGTTACTTTTTTGTTGAGATTTTATAGTGTGAATAACCATTCATTTTCAATGTATAGAAAAGAGCAGCGTAAACATGCTTCTTAATATCTGCTTTTGCGTTCCACGGGGAAAAAAAGTCTTATGGGTTTGGAACAACATGACTAACATTTTTATTTTGACTGAAATATTCCTTTATTTGAGTTATGACCTTCAACTTTACTCAGTATATTGAAAAAATAATGGTAAGTGTTTATCCTGGTCAACATATAATTATACAGCAACTTCTTGCAAAAATGTTACCAATCAGGGTTTTTGAGGGATTATTGATAATACATTTTGTCAATAAGGTCATTATCCTTCTGTCCAGTTACCCACCTCAATTTATTCCAAAATATGACTTGCCAGCCTCATCTCAACCTTTCCAACCTTCCCGCCAAAACATTTTCTTCAACCATCTTTAGTATCTTTAGTAGACTAGTCCTCATTTTGTCCCATATTTCTACAAATCAGGTTTCTGCCATGACAACATCCATACGTGTGGCTTATCGCCACACTGAGTTCAAAACAGGTTTTGGAGAATGCATGCTCCTTACGCCATGAGCCAAACACCCTCTGCTAAAGTTATTATGGAGCTTCCCACACCCAGAAAGCATCCTGACTCTCTGACTGACAGAACGCAACTCACTACTGGGAGCAAATGACCCTTGAACCCAGGAGAAGTGAGGTCGCTTGTTATCCACCAATGAAATCAGCTCATAGAAACCCTGAAAACAATGGATGCATTATTTGTTTTATAGACAGGGTGATTAACCCAGATAATGGGGGTCTTAATTAAGAAAAAAATAAAAATAAAAAGCATGATTACATTTTTGTCCATAAATGGATAAAATATTTGAAATGCTAATAAAAAACACAAATGTTTTGACAAGTACAGAACTACATCTTCCAATATGGAAATTGTGAAATAGGCTTATATCTATGCCAGGATTTTCATTTATGGCTCGGTAGTAAATACATAAAAATGAGTGGAACTGAGAGCACATGAAATAAAGTTGGCACTATTTAGGCTGCATACTTCATTGGTTGCTTGCACCAGCTGAGCAATTGTCACTGAGATGAATGGGAATGCTAATGGGTTGCTCTCTTTTAATTGAGAAGTAGGGCTTCTTTTCTTGCAGCTGTCGTATTGAGCAATGCAATGTATTTTTCAACATGCACGTTTCCTGGTTGTTCTGTCTTTCTGGCTTAGATTTTCAGTAAGTAAAGTGAATGCACACACAGCAGAGTTGTTTTTCAGCAGAGGTTAGAAGCCTCTATTTTTAGCTCTTCAGCCCTTCATAAGAGAATTGGATCTGACGGGAAGCTCCAGAACGATGGGCAGCTTTAACCAGGCTTTCCTGAAGCATTGACCACCAATGAAGATTGGCATCCCTTAACCCACTAAAGAAAAGTCAATCCACAGGTAATATTTTCCTGATGTTGTGCCAGGATCTTTAATATTTCCATGGAGAAAAAGAGGGAGTAGGTCCAGCTGAGTCAAGAGCCTCAAACACAAGACCTCTTTTGATACTGCCAGGGCTCTGGACTTACCAGACTCACACCTCACTGAAACCAGCACTCTTCTGTGGGATCGAGGAGACGACGAGGCCACAGGGTTTGCCCTACGAGGAGCTTGTTTGCTTCAATCAAGGATGCCAAAACCCAGGCCTGAGCAAGAAATCTAGATGGGAACCTCCTGGACAGAGTTAAGCAAGTGTGTGTGTGTGTGTGTGTAATAAGGCTTCTGGCTTTTTGCCACCACTGTGGACTGACTGAGAAGACAAATCAGCTCAGCTCCAGCATATTTTCCCCCTGGTGCACTTTGACAAATGGCAGGCAAAGCATCTCATTTGTTAGCTCAAGGCATTTCACTTATAAGATTAGGGGGCCTTTCTGTGACACTGGCACTTTCGCTTTTTTTTTTTACTTGTTAGACTGAAAGCCGATTACATTTCTGAGTTTGGTTCCATTAAGACTAGTCACACAGATCCATTAAATGCTTTGTTTATAGCACTAAATTGCACTGAAATAGAACTTGTAAGATTCAAATGTTAACCCAACAACAGTAGCTAGCAAACAAGGTTTGAAAGATCGCTCTCCATTGACAGCATAAAAGTCTTTTTATATGACGATACATATTCAAAACAACAACAAGAATGACTCAATATCGCAAATGTGACCAGCCACTATGCTATCATATCCTGACTGGGGCTGCGGGGAGCTGGGGTTGAAAGTCGCCGGAGGTCTGAATAGGCCAGCGAGTGGAACAACGTGTGATAAACGAGTGTTATCTGGACGCCGTAGCTTTGGGAAGCACCTCTGTTTCCCTCTGATTACATTAGCAGGCAGGAAGGGGGAGTGCAAGCGGGGATTCAGTGGAATTCCACCAAGCAAATGCAGATACTTTTCTTTCGCATTTTCTTTCTTGGTCTTGCAGTTGATAAGGTTACCTAACACAATGACAGGTTATGAACGTACCAAACGCATAAGATTAATAGCAAAAGGGACACACAAGTTAACATTTCAGAGTTTGAGATCCCCAGACTTCCTATTGTTATCAAAGAAAAACTCCATGCTGTGGTGTAGGTTTCAGGCTTATTTAATAAAATGTTAATCGCATTAATCTCACTCACAATCCACCCACCCCAGTGTCTGCATTTTTGACTTGGCAAATCCTTTATATCCACTGTACTTTCATTTCCCATTAATCCTTCATAATTACCCTACAACACATCCTTTTCCACAGAATTTCTGGCTAAGAGGTCAAAACCCATCTTCATGTTGCCACTTCATATCTTATCTCCTCACCTCAGGCCCGGCAATAACAAACAGTTTCTTTGAAAGACCGTATCCTGGCAGGTCCATCAGTGCTGTCTGTAGATGATTCATGATGCTTGCCGTGGTGTCGCTGGAGAGGACACTTCAGTGAATTGTTTCCTAGTGGCAGACCTCAATGGCCGCACGTGCCTGTTTAATTAAGACTCAAAGAGGGCCGAGCACATAGCCCTGTGGAACACCCATGCTACGAGAAACAGAGCTTTGATAAACTGAAATATTGTGCTGCTTAGACATTCAGACTAGGTATAGCAGGGTCAAAAGTCTGAGAGCATATTGAAAATTAGGGATTTTTTGGTTACAACCAGTGATGGGAATAACGGCGTTATAAATAAACGGCGTTACTAACGGCGTTATTGTTTTCAGTAACGAGTAATCAAATGAATTACTGTTTCCCCCGTTATAACGCCGTTACCGTTACTGCCAATAAAATGCGGCGTTACTATAATATATTATAATATTACTATCATTTTATTTTTCAGTTGATCTGAATGGATGCGCAGTGTAGCTGTATTTGACATAGGTAGGCTGCTGTCAACTCTAGTGTGAATGCGCACGACTCGTCGTCGCTTTGTCTGACACTCACACACACACACACACACAAATGCAGAATTGACGCACTACATGTAAACGATATTCTTTGTTGTATTTTCCTGTCAAAATAACAGAGTTTCTTTGGAATTCTTCAGCTTTTAAGAACTGCCGGGTTCTCTGGTAGTGGGCGGAGCTAATGCGCAAACGACAATCTCATTGGCTGGCGCTCACCTATTTCAGCGAATCAATTCGAGCGAACGCAGACAAAGTGATTAATATTCATGAACCCAGCAGCTCAATAATCAATAAGTGCGTTTTATATTGCTATTAGTAGTAGAATTCGTAGTAGTTTTGTTATCTTATCAGTATTATTTTTATCCCCCCCCCCTTTTTTATAGAGACACTAAATGAAAAACAATATCTTAAGCACTACCACCAGTCCTAAGTTCAGTCAACATGACAAATATGCATTCATACTTGGTTATTCTAATTACTAAAGTTATATCATCACATAATGCTAAATTATCATAATATCATATTATAATGCTTGACTAACTGATGCTAAGTGTCAGATATAAAAAAACTGCCATTTTACAAACATAAGCTTTTTATATATATATATATATATACTGTATATGCAACATAGTACACTGTATATAATATAAAATAATTAATATTAGTCTGGTGAGTAAACTAAAAAAATTACTAGGCAATGGCAATTCTATTGCCAAGGTGTCCATAGAGGGTTGATAATATTTACAATAAAATAGTGTTGGTTAGTGTACAATGTTTTATAATAATAATTTATCCTATTTAGTGTCCATTTCATTCAACATATTTAATATTGGGGGCATTCAAGTTATCTGACATATTTGAACTTTTTTTTTTTTTTTAAGTAACGCAATAGTTACTTTCCCTGGTAATTAGGTACTTTTATAATGATGTAACTCAGTTACTAACTCAGTTACTATTTGTGAGAAGTTACTAGTAACTATAACTAATTACTTTTTTAAAGTAACGTCCCCAACACTGGTTACAACTTATTTCAGTAGTCCACTTTGGACATGCTACTACATGTAAGTAACATTGCAACTACATGTCAACTAACTCTCATTAATCAAACAAATACTGAAGGTGTATTCACACCTAATTTGTTTGAGAAATCCAAGTGGTCTCAGGCTGATATAACATTCATATACAGTATGAATAACCCAGATGATCTCAGACCCTCCTGAAAGGGCCCAGAAATGAACCATACATGGTCTACAGTTCATTTTAGGTCCTTTTGCGGTTTGATTGAGTTCCACTTGTACATTGTGAACATCAAAAGCACAGAGGTCATTGCAGCTGGTTCCCTGTCTGGTTTACGTTAAATGAATTGGGTTTGGTTCAGCGAAAGTGTACTACCATACATGAATATATATATATAGATATATATTCTTACTCAGTATTTTTGGCTTGGTTTCCACTACAAGTACTTAAACATTCCTAAATCAAGAAAAATATGAACAATATATCAAAATTAAGTGAGTTTTTACTATTTTTCCCAATTGGTAGATGTTTTTCTTATTTTAAGAAAAATTTAACTTCATTTTTTTATTTTTTTTATTTTTTTTGCAGTGTACTTTCCTTTTCAAAACTATGTTTAAGCTCAAATAGCACCCTCATTTTCACCATATATTATATCATGGATGATGTTATATGATCACATGGGCAATCTGCGTTTGTCTGGTCTGCTTTTTCTCATGTTCGCACTCAATCTGTGCTCAAATACACAAAACAGTGAGAACTTGTTTTTTCTTCACACCCTGCTGGAATTCTGCTGTGAAGTAAGATTACTGGACCTATTATTTTCACCCTCTTAGTTTAGATTTTTTTTTCACCCTTTAGGTCTGTTTTTTTCACAGATTTGGTTATCTGTTCCCTGCATGCCTGGCCGACACAGCAGGGGTCTGTCACACACACACACACACACACACACACACACACACACACACTGGTCCTGATAAACGCTGTGTTGGCTTCAGTCACGGATGCCAAGCACAATGCCACCGATGGCATGAAAAGCCACAAGTTGAAAACATGGTTCAGAAAAAAAAAGGAAAAAAGACAGGTTGGCGGGAAGTCAAAGCACAGAAATAATAACAATGAGCTTTGAGATTACATGTGAGTGGAGTGCTCTTTTGAAATTATGCTCACTTAATGTTAAACAATGCCAAACAATGTTTTAGATTCATATAGAAATTTATGAGATTCATACCGAGCTTGAATTTGGTTGATCATGGACAATTTCAACCATGTAATCACATAATATAAAATGCATTTGTGTAGACATGCAGCAAGTAATATTATTAATATAAATAATATTGTGACCTTGTTATTATGTGAAATAAATTCACAGTAGTTTAAAAAACTGTTCAATATTCTGATTTTATAATACTGATTGTATTTTTCTAGAATCCAGACACAGACATGCATGAATAAGTAAAGTTTTGTTGTGGAGAAGAGAGAAGACCTGTGCTCTTAAAACAAGATGGTGATGTGTAAATAGAGAGATGCTGAGATCTCCTGTCGTCAGTGTCCTCTTGAGAAAGACAGTTAGCAGCAGAATAAGTCAGCCTCTCTGTACAGTTCATGTAGAACTGGAAGCTCAAGTAACATAGCTTTTACAAGCAAAACATAACAGTAATCATACTGAGGTTAATGATGCAGGTGATCTGCCCTCTACTGGTCAGGAGATACAAAACACCAGCTATTATCTTCACAGGGTCTGGGGTCTTTCACTGAAGAAGATAAAAAAAGTGTATTTTTACTTTAAACCAGTTCACTCAGAAATTGCAAGTACTTTTTTTTTCTTTTCTTTTTTTTTTTTACAAATAATTAAAAAGACAGCAAGTAATACACTAAACTAAACTTGAAATTTTGAAGTGGAAAGACAAATAGTATTTTATTGTCATACGTACATAATCTTTGTTTACATTTGATTAAAGTTAATAAATAATTAATTAATTTGTATTGTTTTTCTTTTTAAATTAATTTAATGCAAACATTAATTTGCACACATGTACATTTATAGTATGCACATTAATCTTTTTACATACAGTATATGTCCTTTTTATATTGTCTTTGCAAGGTGGACATAGATCAAATGTGTGTATGAAACAGTCACATCATATCTGCCCTGAACTCTTACACTGTATAAAAAAATAGATTATTGGAGTACATTTGACAAGAAAATACTATTTTAACTTTATTACTTAAAAATCATGTGTAATTCAGAGTTACTTGCAGTGTTATTATCAATGAGATACTATTGTGGCAGAATATTTTCTGTTTATATTTTCATTGTTGTTCAAGTTTAATTTAGTAATTTTGTATCATGTTTTGGTGTGTTTTTGTCATTTTTATGTTTTTTATGTCTATAGTTATGATTATTTTTTAATTGAAATGGTAGCCTAGTATTAGTTATTTTAGTACATCAAGTTAAACTAAATGAAAATGAGAAATGTTTTTTGGGAACTAGTTGAATTAAAGAAAAAGTTTTTTTGTTTTTTTTTTACTATATTTTACTTCCAGTAACTTTTTATGGTTTTAATTATAGTATAGCTTGACAATAGTAACGCTGGTTATTTGTTGTTTGTTTGTAATTGTGCAATTTTCTAGCAATTTATGAGTGAAAATTGTCTCTACACCATTTTTTTTTTTTTAATGACTAGATTTTGAGTTTAATATTTTGAATTTACTGGTTGCCTCTGCCAGTCACTATTAATAAGCTCACTAGGTTTTTGATGGTTATATCAGAGCTGAGCGGGTAAAAAATGTCCACATGTTTTCTCTTCTTCTTTTTTTCTTCTCCCCACCATTTTGGACGCATTGCTTGTATGGAGATGGCCATACTAACCATGACAAGAGTTTAAACAGAGAGAATGGAGAGCGTCCACCACGTCCAGATCCCTCTCACACCTCCCCAATGTCATTACGGTGAGGAAATCCATCTCTGAGGGGGAGAGGCGGCCATCGAGCGCTCTCTCTGCTTTATTAGTGTTTTCTCTGGCAGCCGACGCCACGCTCTCTTCTGCAAAGCGCTGACCGAAGGTCTATACCCAGATGGCCACACCGACTCGACAACAAACACATCTTTCAGGCCTCGCGGCCAGCTGGACCTCGACTACTGCAGCGAGGAACCTGGTGCTTTCAGCCCACACAGTGAAGCCCGATCCCAGCGAGAGATTTATATGACTGCTCCGTGAACCTGGACCGCATGGAGACTCCGGCAGAGAAGCTGTGAGAAAGCCATCCTCTCAGATGATGAGAGATGAACAAAGAGAAAGATTTACAAAGTGACTAAATCAAAAATCTGAGATGAAGGAGTCGATGTAGGCCAGCAGAGAACTCACTAGTCCAGTTCATCATCAACATATACCTCTTCTCCTCTTGACATCTTCACTGAATGAGAAACACACACACGGCTTATCATTGTTATGATCATGTATGCAACTTAGAAATGTCAACATAAAATAAACAATTAAAAATAGTAGGAAATACATTTACTGAGGTTTATGCTTTTTATAAGCAACAAAAAATAATACATATTTTACAGTAAATGTTTATATAATTCTATTACGAGTTACAAAAAAAAATCAATAAATAGTAATATGAAACAAAGTAATACATTTACTGAGGTTTAAGCTTTTTATAAGGAATAATAATAATGTATATTTTATATTAAATATTTATTTAATTTTAATTACAAATGACAAAATAATAATAATAATATAAACAACTGAAAAATAAATATAAAAATAGGCTATACATTTACTGAGGTTTATGCTTTTTTAAAAGCAATAGGAATAATGTATATTTTATATTCATTGTTTATATAATTCTAATTACATTAAAAATAAATAAATAAATTTAAATATAGAAATTATGAAATAAGGTAATACATTTACTGAAGTGTATGCTTTTTATGAGCAATAATAATAATAATAATATAGATTGTATATTAAATGCTTTTTCGTGCATTTTAAACAACAATAATAATATATATTTTATAATAAATATTTAAATAATTCTAATTACAAAAAGTAAATAATTGAAATACAGAAAATATTAAATTAAGTAATACATTTATTGACTTACAGTATATGCATTTTATAAGCATTAATAAAGAATTAAACAAAGAATTTTATCAAAAATATTAATACATTAGATTATTATTTTCAACAACACTCAGGTTAAAAAGGAAAACTATCATAACAAAACTAAACGCATGTGTACAATTACTGTTTAATAAAGTACTTTTATAGAAAATCTTTAGATTTTAAATCACCTTATAAATTAATGAATCAATTCATTTTATATAATAACTATATTAATAAAATATATTCTATATTGCTTTGGTTTTATATTTAATCTACAGCATTTCTAATCAACTCAGTCCTCTTTTTTAATGCAGTGCATTGCAATGCATTCTGGGATTGTCTTCTCAGAACAAACTAAATCATTATGTCCACAAGGATGTTTACAAGTACTCTGCTGCCAAAAGAAATAAAAATGAAAAGTAAAAATTGAGCAGCAAGTCAGAGAGAGAGAGAACAGAGTGCCTGTGCTGCGGGTCTGTCCGAGGCTGATGGGATTGACTGAACTGACCCGTCGTTTCTCTTTCTCTGATGACACTCATATGCAGAGTCCTCCAATGTAAGCAGCCCACGCTTTTAATTTGCTGAAGCTTCACTGCCACAATCGAACGCTGGAGGAACCGCCAAAGAAAGTACTTGAGAGAGTTTATAATGTGGAACCTGGAGCTCGACGTGTCAAATGTCTGAACGCTCCCAAAATAGCCAGTCAAGGAAAAAACGCTTGCAAAAATGTTTGAGTTTGGACGACAAAGCTGAGGAAACAAAGTGAAATGTAGTGAAGAGAGACTTGACTAGGAGTATAGAGTGAATCTAATAAAGCTACAGCAGGAAAATGAAAATAGAAAGATTAAAGTGGTACATATACACAGTAAAGTCATTTTAATTCATAGCATGTAATGTCCTTTTGTAAATTGTACTATAATTAGAGCTTAAAAAGTCCAAAAAACACCATTTACTGACAAAAGAAGATGATTTGAAGAATGCTGGAAACCAAACAGTGTCCGGTCCCCATTGACTTCAATAGTACTCTTTTTATTTTCATTTTTGTTCAAGTTTAATTTAGTAATTTTTTATCATGTTTTGGTGTGTTTTTGTCATTTTTATGTTTTTTATGTCTATAGTTCTGATTATTTTTTAATTGAAATTATAGCCTAGTATTAGTTATTTTAGTACATCAAGTTGAAAATGAAAATGATAATTGTGTCATTTTCTAGCAATTTATGAGAGAAAATTTTCTCTACACCATTTTTTTTTCTTTTAAATACAAAATGACTAGATTTTGAGTTTAATACTTTGAATTTACTGGTAGCATGTAATGTCCTTTTGTAAATTGTACTATAATTAGAGCTTAAAAAGTCCAAAAAACACCATTTACTGACAAAAGAAGATGATTTGAAGAATGCTGGAAACCAAACAGTGTCCGGTCCCCATTGACTTCAGTAATACTCTTTTCAGTACAGTGGAATTCAACGGCTCCCGTCAACTTTTTTTGGTTTCCCACATTCTTCAGAATATCTTCTTTTTTGTTCAACAGAAGAAAGAACCTCACTTGGTAACACTTTAGAATAAGGATCACTCGTCCAAAAATTTAGCACGTTCAAAAATAAATACGACCTCATGTTGTGTCAATCACGGTTGCACACTGCCTCCGAAACATTCGTCCGTCAAAAAAAAATTCGGATCAGGTTCGATTTTCTGCGTTTCCGTTGCATGCATTTTGATAGGAAAGGATGAGGAATACGAAAAAAATGGAAAAACGCGTGTGAAAATTTCGGACTCAGTGTGCAATGGCCTTTATTCACTATTAACTGCGACTTTTCCCTCAATTAACTCCTGATTTGCTGCTTATTAATAGTTATTAAGGTAGTTGTTAAGTTTAGGTATTGGGTATGATTAGGGATGCAGAATATGGTCATGTAGAATAAGGCATTAATATGTGCTTAATTAGTACTAATACATGGCTAATATTCTAGTAATATGCATGCTAAAAAGCAACTAGTTAAGAGACCCTAAAATAAAGTGTTACCACTCACTTAGGTTTGGGGTTGAATAAATGATGGCCATTTTTATTTTAGGTGAACTATCTCTTTAAAAGCTGCCAAAACAACATCACAACCATGAGCTGATTATAATATGATATCAACATGCATATCAACAATCATTCAGTATTCAGTAAGCTGTGAATGTAGAGTTTAAGCACTTATGAAAGAGCTGTTTGTGTTGAAGTGAATGCACAGTAGGTGGTCAAGCGTGTTTTAGTTGTCAGTAATCAGTAATAAAGGAAGGTATTTTTGTTCTTCCTGTGTTCTCTCTGTCTGTGTGTCCGTCACTCGGCTCAGAAGTCTTGGGTGGTTTTCCCACACGGTCATCATTCATATCACAGCGGGACAGAAGGAGAACCTCACACTGCTGCTCCTGCTTGCTTTCCTACGGCTGAAAGATGTCTGAAGACATTATGAACTTAAGAACGCTGAATTTATATGCAAAATTCCTCATTTTACTTCTGATTATTCAGTATTATTTCAGAAAACGCAGATTGTTCCTTGTTTCCAGAGCCTTACTATTGATCGTTTTCAGTCACGTGACCGGCTCGAAGACCTGGAGGGCAAAACATCCATAGAACTGCTGCACAAGCCTGACAATTTTCCATCTGTTTCCCAGCCGCAAATATTTAGATCACCTCTCAAAAGAATAAAACAAAGGTATTTCTGAACAAAATGCAAGTTTTGGCCATTTGCAATCCATATTAAGCACCCGCGGCAATATTTCAATCATAAGATAAGATAAGATAAACTTTATTGTCCCGAAGGAAATTTGTGTTGGACACATACAATACGATATCTGCTGTTTTACACAAATAACATACTATGTACATATAACACAGCGACCCCTCTCTGCCCTCCCCACAATATACAGTGAACAACAAAAAAACTGCACCCTACCTATTGTGCAACACACCTTTAATCATCATGTCTATATATATTTGCACACACCAGATGGGGAATATAAATACATATATATATATACATATACATACACATACACACACATACATATATATATATACATATTATAATTGTTGACCTCTAGCTAACTTATCATTTAATGCTTTAATGGACAGTGGGACAAAGGAGTTCTTAAAACGGTTAAGCCTACACTTAGGAACTCTGAAGCGTCTTCCCGAGGGAAGAAGTTGGTACTCAGAGTGAAGGACATGAGTGGGATCTGAAATAATTTTTTGAGCCTGTCTAGTAACTGTTTCTTCAAAAAGAGCCTGAGGTGTGGGATGCTGCTTAACTCCCATAATTTTCATGGCTCTCTGTGTTAGCCGTGTAATCTGGGCTTTCAAGTGTACACTAAGATTGCCAAACCAGGCTGAGATGCCGTATCGAAAAATGCTCTCGATTACAGCATGATAAAAGAGAAGCAACACTTTTTGGTTAACACCAAATACCCTCAACCTACGAAGAAAATACAATCGCTGTTGGACCCTAATGCAGACATTTTCAACCTGAACACGCCATGTCAGTTTATTATCAATGTGAATGCCCAGATATCTGCAAGAGTCCACCTGGGCTATATTCTGACCATTAATGGATTTGGGGTCAAACATCATCTCCACTGTTTTTTTTTGTGTTAATGCTAAGGAAATGTTTATCACACCACTGGACAAAGTTCTGAACCTCATGTTTGTAAATAGTAACATCTGATGTTCCAGATATGAGACCTAAAATAGCTGTATCGTCAGAGAACTTAATCATGTAATTATTAACAGTACTACATGTACATTCATTAGTATATAATGTGAACAGGGCTGGAGAACTGACACACCCCTGTGGGGCGCCAGTGCTGATAATCGTAGATTCAGACAACGTCCTATTCACCCTAACCTGCTGGCTACGATTGGTCAGAAATGAGTAGAACCACTTAATAATAAAGGGATTGACATTCATCCGCTGCATTGTTTTCAAAAGAATATGAGGCTGCAAGGTGTTAAAGGCCGAACTAAAATCTACAAACAACAGTTTAGCATATGCCCTAGGATTCTCAAGGTGTTTAGTCACTAGGTGCACTAAACTGTTGATAGCATCATCAGTGCCTCTTTGACGTTTATATGCGAATTGATAGGGATCTAACTGCTGACATATTTCCAGTTTTAATTGGCTCACAATGAGCTTTTCCATACACTTCATCACAACAGAAGTTAAAGCAATAGGTCTAAAATCATTATTCTCCTGTGGACAAGATTTTTTGGGAACAGGGGTAATAATTGCCTTTTTCCATAGAGTTGGCACAGTGTGAGAGTACAGGGACCACTGGAAAATAGGGCACCAAGCTGATGTCAGTTCGTCTGCACATGTTCTTATTAGAAAAGGAGAAATTCCATCTGGACCTGTGGCCTTAGTTGCATTAACTTGCTTAAAGATCTTGGTGATGGATTTAAGGTCAATCTCCAACCTATCAGCATCATCAATAGCAATACTATCAAGGACCATATCACATTCAGCAGAGAAATCATAATTGTCAAACCTCTTATAAAAATAGTTCAATTCATTTGCTTTTGCCAGTTCATCTGTGACATGCAAGGACTTCTCTGTTAATTTCATATTAGTTGCTATTTTCATTGAGTCCCATAATCTTTTAGAGTTCATAGTCTGAAAGTTTTTCTCCATCAGACCCCTGTGATGTTCTTTTGCCTCTTTGAGCCTCTGGTTCAACTCCTTTTGTACAGTTTTAAGTTGTAAGTGATCCTTGTTCTTAAATGCCTGATGCTTCCTATTGATACAGTCCTTCACTTCCTTTGTAACATAAGGTTTGTTGTTGGGGTAGACTTTTACTTTCTTTAAAAAAATAATTTCTTTAAACAGTGCGACAAAACATTGTAAAAACACTTAAAGTGCCTTAATATATTTAAAACAGTAATATTAAAAGATCAAATTCAGTAATCACCACATTAATGATGCATAGTTTACACAGGCAAGCAGTTGAGGCTGGAATATGAACGCAGTCCGCTTAACGGTTCAGTGTGTTCCTTCCAATGGTTTTCTATGGGAAGCCATTTAATGTGAAACTTTGCACATTGTGTTTATATTCGGGCTTCATCTTCTTGCCTGTACAAAATATACATCATCAATAAGGTGTCCACTGAATCTCGCCTTTTAATATCTGCGTTTTACCACATTATTACTTGATGCAATCTGCGTAAAAATAGCTGGCGGTCAGTGGAGCAAAGCTTCATTTTGCCCGCCAGGTGAGCATCCAATAAGGGTGTGACGTCACGTGAAAACTATCAATTAACTAGTTGTTTGTTAGCATGCCTATTGTTAACATATTGGCTGTTTATTAGTACTTATAAAGCACATATTCTGCATGACCATATTCATATACTTAAACTTAACAACTACCTTACTAACTATTAATAAGTAGGGCTGCCCTCGACTAAGGATTTTTCTGGTTGACTAGAAGTCGTTCATTTGAAGCATTAGTCAACTAATCACACATTTATTAATAAACCATTTAAATCATTATAATGAGCCTTTAATTGCCTAAATAGCCTTATAAGCGCTCAAGCACACACATTAATCTTGCCACAGGTAGAAGTAATGATTATGAATGTGTCAGGGAAACAGTAAGGAGACTGTATAAACATTTTAATAACTAGTGCTTTTTTTGTTCTTGGTTTAAGAGATGAAGTCGGCGACACTGACTCGTCATCTCCACACTAGTGGACACGCCTGTATGCATGTTTCATACAGATACATAATCTGAGAATATTTGTTTTCCATTTGAATTGGTTCATTTGAAAGACATTTCAGTAGAGTTTCGTGCTCAATTTCACAGAACGAGATGGCAGAAAGCTCATCATGTTTGCTTTCATTATTTTACAAAAGCACGTTTTGTTGTTATTGTGAGTGCACACAAATAAACGTGGAATATTTACAGATTTTAAAGATGTATTACTCTTATCTGTATGAGGGAGGGAGTATAGAAGTAAGTGAGCGCGCCGGCACCTCCATCTGTCCTGCTGTGAGCTACTGTTCAGCTCCACACTCCACACAGACACTTCAATAGTGCACATTTCCCTAGGTTAACATTAGATTGAGCGCCATGTGAAGTTGCTAATACTTACATATTTCAGATGATAAGCCATATTTGAGATGGATGAATGATATCTGTCCGTCACGAACTGCGTGACTTCGCCTGTGGAATTTATTTATTTTTTATTTATTTTTTTCTGCACTAAGCGACTAATAAAATTTTGGTTGACAAAGCCTCGTCTGGTTAACGATTATTCGACTATTAGGGGCAGCCCTATTAATAAGCAGCAAATTAGGAGTTCATTGAGGCAAAAGTTGTAGTTTACAGTTTGTTAATAGCGAAAATTGAACCTTAAAATAAGGAGTGACCGAAATGTTTATATAATTCTAATTATAAAAAATAAAATAATAATTATTATTACTACAGAAAATACAGAAATACAGAAAATATTAAATTATTTATTGAGGTATATGCATTTCATAAGAAATATAATAATATTGTCACACCCCTGGACCTGTTTTGTTGTGTTTTCTGTCCCCATGTGCTCCCCATGAGCCAGTTTCTCCCTTCTTTGATTGTGTTCATTTGGTTCAGGTGTGTCTCGTCAATTACCCTCGTTTAGTCTTGTATTTAAAGTGTAGTCTGTCTTGTGATTCCTAACCCTAACCTGGGGCCTGTACCATGTCAAGTCAAGTCAAGTCAAGTCAAGTTTATTTATATAGCGCTTTTAACAATACAGATTGTGTCAAAGCACTTAACAGTATCAAGTTGGAGGATAGAGTGTCAGTAATGTATAATAATAAGATTAAACACTCAATTTTCAGTTAAGGGCATTTCATTATTGAATTCAGAGATGTCATTGTCTATCTCAGTTTAGTTTAAATAGTATCTGTGAAATCAAATTGACGATAATCGCTAGAAATTAAGTGTCCCCAACTGAGCAAGCCAGAGGCGACTTAGCATAAAGTTTGGTTTGGCGGTATGGTTCTGTTCTGTGCAAAAACTCCCTGCCCATCCATACAGCCCGTCATGAATGAGCAGGGAGAGCAGCAATAATAATAACCCCCCGAGGGTTAACAGAACAGAACAAAGCAGATATCAGTAATGTACTTAATGAAATTTAAGTGTATAATTATTCAAGAAAAGAGTCTGATTCAGCAAGGAATATCAGAAAGCCAAGTCCTGACTGTGAAAGGAGGAGTTGGGGATGGAGGAGGGTATTTGCTCCTGAGGAAGCAGGAAAAGCTGCTGATTAATACTGAATAGAGCTTATATAGGAATGCCGCGATAGGTGTCGTATTCCTATAGGTAGATGTGATCAGCTGATGAAAGCTTGACTCACGTGACCTGCCAGAACTAACGCTAACGCTCAATTTTTGAGTTGACAAAACCAAACCACTCCAATCTGGCTTTGTTGGTACCATAAAGCTGATCATCAACTTTCTGTCAACTCAGGCTTGATCCTGAGTTAATGGAGCGCATGCACATGAATGTGTGACATCAGCGGTGAACAGCCAATCACAACACAGAGCAAGTGTGACTCACTTCTCGCGAGAGAGCCAGCGAGATTCAAAACTATTTTGTTAAAGGTTAAGAGATTAAAGAAAGTTAGTTTATATAGTTGACAACATATACAAACATGTAAGGTCACATGTAGCCATTTTTAAAGCGTTATCTATTGATTCTACCACTTATTTATATTACATATGATCTGTATATATTAATATTCATTTAAAATGAATGCTTTATAATAATTGTTAAACTAAAAGTGCTTGTGTGTAATGGAGTAATAATAATATAAATCATATTATAATTATATAAATCATATGTAAATTGTAATTATCATTAAAGCCAGACAATTTTGTTGTATTTTTTTTTAAGGTACTTCATAGTGAGCTTTCATTTGTAGGAAGAGAAACTGGGGGAGTGACTTTTTTGTGTCAGACATGTGTCACTTTGCTCACATCTGATTGGTCCAATTTCAGTTTGAGATCTCTAACCCAGAACATAACCTGCCCCGGAGCAGGTTAGCTGTGCAGTGTAAGTTACTATAGCAATGAACGCAGCTAAAAGCCAAGCCACTTTCATGGTATCTAAACCCAGGATTGGTGCAAACTAAACTGAAACTTACCTGGCTAACCAGCTAAACCGGCTTCATAGTACAGGCCTCTGGTGTCAAGTAATTACTTTCATTGCTTAGTTAGTCTTTATGAAAAGTAATGCATTATGTTACTTTTGCGTAACTTTTTTCATCAGGGCTTATTTGTTTTTTAATAACAAAATACTGAGAAGTTATGTTTTTGGCAACTGTAAGGTAAAGTAACTGGCATTGAAAAGTAACTGTAAAGTAACTGGCATTACTTATTTGAAAAAATAACTCTTTATTTAGTTAAAATTATTTCACTGTAAATTATATAGTAATGCATTACTTCACTAGTTACTTGAAAAAAGGTAATCTGATTACATAACTCACTGCACCTGATATGAGGAAATTACCATCAAAAATGTGCATCATTAGCTCAGTATCTGGTTACTCCCAGAAACCTCAATCTGTATGTGATACAGCACATTTCCCAGACACACACACGAGTCTAAACGAACCATTAGATTTTGATGTGACATATGGAACAGTTTGTGGCAGATCTTCTGTCCGTCCAAGTCTACTGCAGTTATTCCTCTGCTGGCGGTCAAATAACAGCCATTAACGAACGAGCAGCGGACGCACTGAAACACACAAGAGATATGCGTGAAATGTAAATTTACAATGAGACCGAGGAGCACATCCAAACCATAATTCATATAATTCATGCTTCAGGGAATATTCTGGAAAGCTTCCACAAATGGTGAAATGTAATTTATCGGCTGGCGTTTTTTCAGGACCTCTGACCCTGTGCTCAGACTCTCTCAGGGATTCAGGATTGAATCTCACTCGCGGCTCCAGAGCCAGATTACACTCATTTCATGCATTGTGTGTGTGTGTGTGTGTGTGTGTGTGTGTGTTTAGACTTGGCCACACATATAGGTCTCATTACTGAATTCTCAGACTATATACAGTAGGCCTATATAAGCTAAATTCACCAAACAATGTCAGAAAGTATCTGAACAAAAGCAATTAGAATTACAGTATATAACAAAGCAAAAATTAAAACACACACTCAAATTCTTATTTTATCTATTCATACCATTAATAAATCATATTTAAAGGATCTTAAAAATATATTATTTTTATTGACCCTGTTCTATGTAAATTGAATCAGTATTGAACTGACTTGAACTTCATTGAACTTGATGAACTTTGCAATAATAGCTGTTTCCATAAGCCTATTTTAATGCAAATTTTAGGATATCGCAGTCAAAAAATAAATGCTGGATGGAAACAACAAGCTGTGCATAATTTGCACAAATGCACATAAAAAAACATGTGAGCTCAACTGAGGCGGAAACATTTCTCGATGCACAACAAAAAACTCAAGTGACTTTGCCTCAACAGATCATGTGATTGGATAACTGGACGAACCAGTGAACCAACTTCATTGTGCCAGCTCTCAAATGTTGTTTCAGTCATTCTGAAATGCCTGAGTCAAAGTCATTCAGCAAAATGATTTGCTTTAATTAACTTGATTTGGTTTAATTACTTAATTCCCTCCCAGAACTTCCTCACATGATTGCATTCACAAACACCAAGCATTCGAACACAAGATAGCATTTATTGCATTTTGTCTGCACGAGCCATTTATGATCTATGACAAGAGTTTCTTCATTGATATCAGCAACTTTCATTTTTATTATGAATATTTTGCGTGAATTTCCCAGGAAGTGACACGTGTGTTCTCTTGAGCACATAGGATGTAAACAGCTCTTTATTTTCAAATGTTGTATGCAATATTAAAAATTTTACGCATATATTAAATTCACAATTTTGTATGGAAACAGCTGTTGACACTGTTATTGAACTGAATTAAATTCAGTAACTGTAGGTTCAATCTGCATTGCACAAAGCACTATATAATTAAAGATGACTTGAAATGTAAATGTGTTCAAATTTCTTCTCTCTTGACTATATAGGCTCCTGAAGGACATTTCTGATAGTGAATATAAATCAAATCAAATCACTTTTATTGTCACATCATCACAGCACATTCAATTCAATTCAAGTTTATTTGTATAGCGCTTTTTACGATACAATCGTTGCAAAGCGCCTTACAGGAAATTAAGTTTCTACAATATATTTATACATTGTAGAAACTTAATATATTAACTTATGGCAAAATTAGTTAATTCTGCATGTTGTTGGGGGATCAGAGGTTGGCATCCTCTGAGGTCCTCCGAGGGGTCGGCATCATCTCTTCTCAGGTGTTTGGTCATCTCAGATCATTTAAGGGCTGGATCCAGACTGAAGCGTGTGTAACTCCTAGTTACCACGGGATGTTAATCAGAAACAGAGAAACAAAGAGACATAATTAGCGTAGCTGTTGTTCCATTCAAGCAAAAATTATTTGTTCAACCCAAGCTAAAGAATAATAATGTGCGTTTGATCAGATATAACTGCAGTACAAGATTATGAGATGCATTATATGAATGCATTATGTGAATGCTTGGCTAAAGAGATGTGTCTTTAATCTAGATTTAAACAGAGAGAGTGTGTCTGAACCCCGAACGTTATCAGGAAGGCTATTCCAGAGTTTGGGAGCCAAATATGAAAAAGCTCTACCTCCTTTAGTGGACTTTGCTATTCTAGGTACTACCAAGAGTCCAGAGTTTTGCGACCTTAGGGAGCGTGATGGATTGTAGCGAGATAGAAGACTAGTTAGGTACGCAGGAGCTAAACCATTTAGGGTCTTATAGGTAAGTAATAATATTTTGTAACTGATACGGTACTTAATAGGTAGCCAGTGCAGAGACTGTAAAATTGGGGTAATATGATCATATTTTCTTGACCTGGTAAGGACTCTAGCCGCTGCATTTTGGACTACTTGTAGCTTGTTTATTGAAGATGCAGGACAAGCACCTAGCAGTGCATTACAATAGTCCAGTCTAGAGGTCATGAATGCATGAACTAGCTTTTCTGCATCAGAAACAGGTAACATGTTCCGGAGCTTGGCAATGTTTCTAAGATGGAAGAATGCTGTTTTTTTGTGCCTTGGTGAGTGAAATTCTTGAGAGCGTGCTCCAGACAGTGCAGAAACAATTAACATATAGACAGTACCATTACATACTTAGACTTATACAGACAATGTGCAATATACACATACATATACTCAGTACACACAGTGTACTGTTAGACATACTTACAGTTATCAATACACATTATACACCGTATGTACACATTATAGATTATGTACACATATATACACACACAATAATATGCAAAGGTGCAGTAGATATACTTAATATGGCAAACATATGAATGTTTGTGCAGGACAGAGACACATGTTGCTGTGGTGGGTCGATGAAGGCTGGATTTGACCAAACTCACTGGAGTCTCTCTGTAAAGCAGCGCTTCGCTCATGTTAAAGCTGTCTGGAGCAGAATCTGCTGCTCAGTTTGCATTTAATAGATCTGAGCTAGAGCGGCCAGTTCTGAAACCAGAAGAAATGTACAGTAAATGTAAAAAGTGCCCTTCAGGAGAACTGGCACATACTGTATTGAGCAGTAAGTTATGTGTTATCTACTGTACTTCTGCTAGTTGTATAAAGTAGCCTAATTGTATTTTTCAAAGTCATTCATAATGATCTTGCTTTGAAGCAACTTCTTGTTCTATATTACGATAACACAGTTGAATGTTTTACTGAACTTTATTAGCACAGTCTAATATTTTGATTTCCTTCACTGTATTTACGGTAACTGCTGATTGTTAAAACAATCTGTTTCCAGTTATGTCAAATATGTGGGAATTAATGTAACTTTTCAAGCACTGACATCTGTTTTTTTAGCCTCGTGATACTTGAGAAATTACATCTGAAGGTTTAAAAAGACGTTTTAAAGATCCTGTTATTTGTCACATACCTGTGTCCACATTATTTGAGAAGACTGAAGACATAAAACAATGTATTTAAATGCATTTCTTAGACATTTTCAGCAGATTGTAAAATAAGAGTGAAGTTTTCTCAATATTTTTGTTCATTTGTTCAGTGTCTAATTATAACTGTTCTTTGGATTTTAATATCTTTCATATGGGTTTCAAAGAAGTGGAATCTGTGATGATTTGATCATAAAATATACAAAATATCAAGCACTGCCGTGATTTGGACATCAACATTTGTCTTCTATAATGTAATGTTATGCATAGCATGTCATTTCGACGATGTTAATCATTTATTTTCATATTTGTGATATTAATGATTGATTTTGAGATTTGAAAATATACAAGATTTGTATTAAATTAATTAACCCTTATGTTGTGTTCATTTTAACAGCACAAGAGTTAAATCATTCAACTGATAGCTTTTAAACATTAGAAAAATAAATATATTTCAGGAAAATAATTATCACTTCAGTGGTCAAATCTACGGCAAATGAAGCAAAGCAGCAAATGGAAAAATAAACGCATTAAAATATTTCCACGTAGATCCCATTCCTCGCTGTCATCACTTGTAACTCTAATATTTCACAGCGCTGTGACTCTGATGAATTATGTGCGTTTCATCTGCTTGACAGCATGAGATCTTTTTCCTCTCTGTCTCTCTTTTTCTTCTCTTGACTGACAGAGCGACTGCAATCTGATCATGAGAATGAAGTCTGTGCTTCATGACAGAGAGCAGTCTTTCACACAGTATCAGACGGAGCACACGGCTGAAATATCATCTGATTATGTCTGAGAGAGACACTGTCCAGTGACGACTGCTCAGTGTCCCAATGTGAAGAAATATACAGTATATATAGATGTGCTTGCAGTGCTGGGTAGATTATTTACTTACAATACAGTTCATAAGTAATCTACCCAGTACTGACAAATTACATAACAGAAATTGTAGTTAGTAATGTAATCTGTTGGATTACACATATTAGGTAATGTTTTCTGAATACTTTTTGATTACCTTTAGATTATCAACATCGTGAAGTGTATGAAATATGTATGTGTATGAAAGAATAATTAGAGCAAAAATGTGTATGCAAGAATAATTAGAGCAAATCAAAACATTGTGAATATTTAGCTGCCATTGTGTGAATAATATGTAATCATGTAATATATAAAATGCAACTGTAATCTGATTATGAGCACTATAAAATGTAATATAATCTAATTACAAGTACATAATTTTTGGAATCTGATTACATAATCCAGATTACATGTAATCAGTTATGTGTACTTGAATATTACATTCAACAGCCAAAAGAATAAAGATAACTTTCATTTTTTTTCACTAACTTTTTTTATATCCACTTTCCTCGGAGCATCCTAGAAATGTTTTTTTTTTTTTTTTTTTTTTATGCATATTTTTTATGCATTTTATTTATTATGCATTCATTAAATTTACCCAGTTGTCTGGTTTGTGAAGAGAGATTCACTCAGAATCACAGTAAACTAACAGATACAGATTGAAAGAAGCGGTTCTTAGTGAGGTGAAATGTGTTGAGGCACAGATGTGGCATACATGTTTTATACAGCAATCACTGTCGTGGGAAACAATGGTTTTGATTCTGACATACAGCTGATGGAAAGAGCAAAGCACAGAGTATCATGACAACAGCAAAGTTTAGTGCAGATATTATGCTGAATTTCATTAACACTGAACCAAAGCCACCTCCTCTGATCCCAGGAGATTTATATAACATCACGTCCTATACAGACTTCAGAGGAGCACAGAACGTCATATGAAGAAGCTAAAGAAGATGAAATATTAATGGTCCAGGACAAAGTATAAGGAGAGTGACATATGGATGAAAGATCACGTCACAGAACTTGTGAGCATGCAGAAAAATAGTGACTTTAAGTGTGAGTGCAAAAAATATACTGCAATCAATTTAACAATAGTAATAAATTCTCAATATTTCAACATTGCATCAACTACTGATGAACACATTATTTTTTATTTAAATTATCACACCAGCTGAACGTCTCTCACCTCATATATTTACTTGAAATTCCCCCGGAGGTTTTAATGTAATAAGTTAAGTATCACATTTGCATGTGTGTGGTTCTCTGACGTTGGTTAATTATATTCCATCCTTTTTAGTGAGTGTTTTATTTTGATTGTTGTTATTTTAAAATGATTTGTTTAAATTTTTATTTGTTATGATTTATTTAATTATTAGCTTTATATTAAACTCACAAACCCTCTGCAGTTCCTCTTTAAACCCCAGTTTGGGATTCTTGACAATATAATATTCAGTGCACTTCATTATATTAATAACAACAAATGTAATACATTTTCTTTCTCTTTGTATTTTTTTTTTTATATATATCAGTATTTTGATATCAATATGGTACATTATTCTATTTAAGTCAATGTGATAAACAAGTTAGGACAAAAGTAATCTGAAAGTAATCAAAAAGTAGTCTGATTATTTTACCAAAAATGTGTAATGTAAGGGATTACTTTACTAACATGTAACCATGTAATTTGTAATCAGTAAATGACCACAATTTATACGTAATTTAACCAGCACTTCAACAAATGTAAAAAATCTTCCAAAAAATACTTTAAATGAAAAAAAAAAAAAAAAAAAAAAAAAACCTCAGTTAGTTTTGTTTGTTTTTGACATTTTAAACTTTCAAGGAATTAAAGTATGACTGTTTCCACTAAATTATTAAGCCAATTATTAAGCAGCAATAATAAATAATCAGAAATGTTTCTTGAGCATTAAATCAGCATATTAGAATGATTTCTGAAGATCATGTGACACTGAAGACTGCAGTAATGATGCTGAAAATGAATTACATTTTAACGTATATTCACATAGAAAACACTTATTAAATATTTCATAATATTACTGTTTTTAATGTATTTTTTGGCTGAAGATAAATGACTATATCACATCAGCCAGTGCTCATACATGTATCTAACAGGGTGTTAGAGATCCACAGATGTGTGTTTGGTCAAATATCAAGTGAACTCAGCAGTGGAGCTCAGCGCTGTGGAGACTGAGCAGAAAATATGGTGCCATAACATGTTGTGTCATTTAATGCAGGCAGGGAATATAAAAAAGAACACAGAAAAAACATTTCAGCGTTGACCACCCATAAACCTCAGTGCATAAAATCCTGGTGTTTAGTGATCTTTCCTCTGATCTGCGGTCAGGGCCCGTGTTTACACCCCAGATCCTGAATCCTGAGCTGCAGGAGGGACCCAGCACTGTCCAGATCATAACTCACGCCTCAGTATGAGCGGATGAAGCCGTGAGCGTCAACATGAAAGCAGCTCTATGAGCCTGAAACACACGAGTGTGTGAGAGATTCATATCAATCATTATATCAGAGTCACAAAGGATCTGTGCTCTCTCTCTCACTCTCGCTCAGTTATCTGACGTCTAATATTTGGCTTTTGGGTTTGGCATTTATTAACTTTAATCCAAATGCAGTGTAAATTTATGTCTGAGCCATTCTTCTAAGCAAGGATATAGTTTGCAGAATGGATGGATCAATAATTAAATATTTGTGCACAACAGGAGAAGTTGTAATGTTTGTTTGTTTAGTTTTTTTGTAAGTCTCTTCTGCTTACCAAGGCTGCATTTATTAGATTAAAAATCTGTAAAAATAAATAAATAATAATAATAATAATAATATTGTGAAATATTGTTACAACATAAAATAACTTGAATAAGCTGAAAACTTTTAAATGGTAGTGTATGTTATGAGTTATGTATTTAACATTTTTTCTATGATTTTCTAATGACCCGAACCCTTTCAAACAATGTAAAAGCAGCCAAAGCAGCCAATTACATTTTCTTGTTTGATTTTTCCATCATAGCAGCCAAGTTGTGTCTTGTTGTTCCAGTTAATTCCTGCTGTAGATGCCATAACTGCATCATTTTGTTACGTCATAACCCTTTTAGACAACACTGAACTGCACATGGATTTGGGCTTGTGTGCTGTTTTACTGCATTTGCCAGCAGTGTTTAGACATCATTTCTTACACTTGAGTAATAAGTAACATAGCATTTATTTCTCAGTATATGGGTTCAGAAAGTTCTGTAGTGTCACGAGGAAAGAGATCCGTTCCTGCACCAGCTCAGAAACTTCCATTGAGTTGAATGTGTATACAGGTCTCTCCAGTTTTACAGATCTTTTAGTTTCCTTCACTCTGTGGCGCCCTCGGTTGGTAGAAATCGCGTAACTACCGTAACTATCTCTACAAGCAGATGTTGTTGACCTTTGGTTATTTCAGTGTGGTATAGATCAAACCCATCTCAACTTCTGACTGCAGTATCTCTGTTTTAATTCTGATATATAGCTACTCTAAATCAAGAACAGGTAAACAATATTCATGTTTCCATCCTGAATCTGGTCAAATGTATCCACAGTAAAGTATATTCAGGTTATGAATGTTTCTCCTTTAGGCCAAAAGCATGTCTTGTCTGTTGTATTGCTATTTGTATCTTTTAGTTTTATTTTTTAATGATGGAAACCAAAAGAACGTATGATGTTCATGCTTAGAATTTCATGCATGAATTAACTGATTGAATTCTGTGAAAGGATTAAGGGTTTGAGCAGCAATAATTTAACTAATAAATTAATAAAAATAAAATAAAATCTAGACAGGTTATTTAAAATTGATCTAATGAAGCTGAATATGAGAAAGGTCACAGTCAGTTATTGCCATCAAACATGTATGCACCAAAATTCAGATGTAGTATTCGTGTTATTTAATCTTGTTAAATAACTGGTTAGATATAACTTAGTAGTAGAACTAGAGTAGATAGTTTATGATGATAGAGAAGCCAAAAGAAACAGCACTTTGAACTTTGTATGTGGAAATCGTCCATTTGTCCAACCCTCTTGGTCCTCTTTAGGTGTGAACACGTGCGGTGATATGTATGATAACCAGGGCCTCTGTTCATTTCAGGCATTGAGAGCCAAATTTTGTCTACCAGCATCTGCATATTTTGTTTTTCTTCAATTACGTTCTGCTCTCAAAGCGTATGGCGTTCCTTGGTCTTCTTCCATTTCCTCTCATCCTATGCGGGACTGGATTGCACCATCTGCTGGTCGGCCATCTGTTTCCTTAATATATAATAAAATTATTGATTGTATTACAAAACCTCTTTCTATTAAAACTATTTGGAATAGGGAATTATCTGATCTTAATTTATCTGTCGACTGGGAGAGAGTGTGGTCTAATCTCAGCTTAACATCTAAAAATCTGGCTCATCGTCTTATTCACTTCAAAGTCATTCATAGAGCATACATAACTCCTTACAAAAGATTTAAAATGAAACTGCAGTCAAATTTGAACTGCCATATATGTAACACTACATCATCGGGCACTTTTCTGCACATGTTTTGCGAATGTCCTCTCGTCATCAGTCTATGGACACATGTAAACCTGGTTTTATCATCATTACTGAGAATTGATTGGTCTGTTAAGTTTGTGTCTTCTTAATGATGATTCTGATCTCTGTATTAGTTCAATGCAAAAGAGAATGTTGTTTGCTGGTTTTACAGCTGTGAAGAAGACAATAATCCAGAACTGGTTTACACCACACATGTGTAGAGAGGCATATTGGATCCGTAGCCTCCTGCAAATTGTCTCATGTGAATGTACAACGGCGCGAGTCGGTGGGGCCAGGCCTTCAACCATTGATGCTTGGCAGTGTTTTTTACTGAATATACGTGATTATTTAAAGGAGTAACTTTTGTGTTCTTGTTGTCCTTCCCTCTCTCCCTCCCTTTTGATTGAACCTTGAGATGTTGAGTATGTGTCTGCTGTTCTGTTTTGTTTTATTTTGGATATTATGTTGTGTTGTTTGTGAAAAAATGAAAATAAAAAATTGTTGATAACAAAAAAAGAAACAGCACTAAAAAAATAAATAAAAAAAATTAAAAAAAAAGATTTTTGCTTCTTATTCAATTAATTAAAATGTGCTAAAGTGACACCATTTTTAAAAAAAAGTTCTCAATTTAAATTAATTTAATTTGTAAAATGGAAGTTGACTTAATCCCTAGAGACTACGTGAATGAATTTGTTGACATCAATATATGGACAGTGGATTCCTAGTTCCCAGCAGGCTTTGCACTGAATTGCATTTGGAGAGTTAATGTTATATATATATATATGTTATTATAAATAAATAAAAATAAATAAACAATCAGTATGAAAATCGAAAATGTACTATTTTCTGCCAAAACATTAGCTGTTATATTTACAGATATTTAATTTAATCCTAGAACACAATGCAATGCATTACTGAAAATACAGGTAAATCACCTGGAAAAACCTATATAGAAAAATCCTTCATTGCTCTATTTTCACAGATTGTTCAGGGTGTATTTGACGTGTTTTTGAGAAAGGGGAAAGACTTGTTAGTATTTAATATTCAGTTATGTGTTGTGTGGTTAGCACTGAGCTGAAGAGTAGAACTGTCTCTTTTTACTTAAGCATCCCATACTTTACATACAATAATACATCGTTATATTTAGCATGCTAACATTTCCTGTTGCTAGCTACTGTACTTGTTGTAGTCTTATATGAACCTAAATTAATGAAGTTCAATGAACTTTTTTTTTTTTTTCAAAAGCAGCTGTAGGCTGTTATTTGTGCCGCTGTGATCCTCCAGTCCAGCGAGTCAAGTTCCCACGCAGACTCACTCCTGAGCACACAAACCCATCCATCACTCTGTCAGATCACTGACAGCAGCTAAAAATAACCACACACACACACACACACACACACACACACACACACACACACACACACACACACACACACACACACACACACACAGAGACACACACACACACACACACACACACACACACACACACAGAGACACACACACACACACACACACACACACACACACACACACACAGACACACACACACACACACACACACACACACACACACACACAGAGAGACACACACACACACACACACACACACACACACACACACACACACACACACACACACACACACACACACACACACACACACACACACACACAGACACAGACACACACACACACACACAGAGACACACATACACACACACACACACACACAGACACAGACACAGACACAGGCACACGCACATACACACACACACACACACACACACATACACAGACAGACACACACACACACACACACACACACACACAGACACACACACACACACACACACACATACACACACACACACAGACACAGACACAGACACACACACACACACACACACACACACACACACACACACACACAGACACACACACACAGACACACACACACACAGATGAGACTGTGATGTGGGAATGTGACAGTGGATTGTTTGTGTGGGGTCTTCGGTGCGCTGTGTTACTCACAGGATGTGTGTGGGCTATTGTTGCTCTCTCACTGTGGCTTCCTGCTCTCCCATGGGACGACCAGCGGCCCACACACAGTCTGATCAGCAGATACCTCACAAATCCACATATACGATACACCACCAAACCAAATATATATTTACACTACCGGTCAAGAGTCTGGAATAATTAAAATGTTTAATGTTTTTGAAAGAAGTCTGCATTGGGCAACAAGGCTGCATTTATTTGAGCAAAATACAGTAATAAACAAGCTAAAATGTGAAATAGTATTACAGTTTAAAATAGCTGTTCCCCTTCTAGGGAACTCGAGCTGCATCCTCTAGTGGACACTATGGGGACTGCCGCCAACAGGACCGGTGTCTGAAACATCTAATTGGCCCACGTAGCCCGTGACATCACAGGTGGGTGCCCGGAAGTATAAAAGGGCACCTGCTGAACACGTCACCAACTTTTGTTGTCTTCAGGAGCCGTCTGTTTGTTTAGCGTGTGTGAAGCATCATCCTGGTGAGTCGAGCAGCGCTTTAGGGAATGTGTCCCTCCGAGTTTGTTTCTAACACTTGAGGGCATATTCTGACTTTTGCGTTATTGTCTCTGCACGTTCAGTGCTACGCTCTCATTGTGATGAGTCACAATGTTAAGGCTCGGCTCATGCTTGTTCCTATTCCCGAGAGATGTGCAACAAAGCGTTTGTGTCTCGCGAGCCGTTGCCGTGGCATGGTTTATCTCAGGTTGCGGCAATTGCTTTGATCTGTGGCGTCCGCATACCCTCTAAAATTGGGTTGCCTGATGCCGCAAATAGTGCTCGCTTTGCTATGAGGATGAGGTGTGAGCACCAAGTGGTTTTTAGCTCAGAGCTTGCGAGATTGCGAAATTACAGGCGGAGCTATATTCAGCTTGGCTGTGCCTTTCTAATATGCATCCCAGACAGCAACCAGATCCGGCCCACATCTGGCCCGCATGGATTTCACGTGGGCCTGATGTGGGCCGGATCTGGGCCAACACTATGTTGCTGTCTGGGATATTATTGTGTGTGGAGAGTCTTGTAGAGCGTGATGTTGCCTCTGTAGGAAGACTGGCCTTCCGGGCTCCTTTGACATATCCGTTGAGACAGTGGTCTATGAGCTCAGGAAGGCATGGGCGCAGAGGTTCATTCTTAGCCAGTTTAGGTCCTCTTTACCTCGGAGGGATCTGGCCCATCATGATCTGAGGATTATAGACAGGGCAAGTGAGCCACTACTCCTGCTTCTCCCCCCTTCAGGGGTCGAGCGCAGAAGATGATACCTCGCCTCCCCTCCAGAGCGTTTTTCAGTGCTGGGTAGTAAGGTGGGCGGCGTTCCCTGATTACAGGGTATTTCCAAGCAAGCAGTCCCCCTAAATCCCACACGCTAAGTATGGGTCCCCCCCCCCTTTTGTAGGGTATTTCAAGTGGATGGCCCATTGCTTTGGAACATAGGTGTTTGAGGACAGCTTCCTAGCTGTTTTTGGGGAATGTCCCTTCCTGTGTTGAGCCAGGTGGACTTAGGAGTGGGCTGCCTCCCCAGGTCTCTGGGTGTTTTTAAGTGGGCGGTCCCTCTGAATCCCACATATTAAGTTTGTGTAGCTGTCTGTGGATAGATATTCTCCAGCCTCGAGCTTACTTTGCTCTGGAATAGCGGTCTGAGGGCAGCTGTGTTCCAGCCTGGCTTCTATGACTAGGTTGGGTTCCTCCCCACTAGGCACTGAGTCCTTGCCTTGGAAGATAGCTATCCGAGGATAGCTGTGTTTCAGCTCGTTACTGCCCCCTTGTCAGGGTTTAAGTAGCGGTCTTTGAGCCTACTGCCTAGATTGTGCTATCTCCCCTGTTAGGGTTTTAAGTAGATAGAACATGTTCTGAGGTCTGGGCAGTGTTCAACGTTGCTCACATTTCATAGCTAGCTGACGATAGCTGTGTTCTTAACTTGGTGTGGATGTTCCTCTTTCATCTGAACTGGCTTCCCCATAGGGTGACCACCTGACAATAGATCTGTTGCAGGACAGTAGATGTGATTTTGTGTGACAATGTGGGACACGTGTGAGACAGATACATTACTACGATTATGCTATGTAAATACTGATTTACAGTGCAGGGCTTCAGCGTGCAGCATTCAGCGTGAGACTCACGCAATTGACACTTTTCTCACCCTCTCACACTCACGCCACACGTCCATTTTCTCACACAGTGAAAAGCACACATCAGTTAAAACTGTAATAATTTGCGAAACAGATTTGGTAAACGCTCCAGTGCGCATTTGTGTTTGCGCTCTGGAAAGTGCCAGAAGATTGTATTTACAACAAAGACTGAGCCCAGTCTTTACTAAAATAATATTTTCTCTTTTTTGTTGCCATTATTATGACGTCTTGTAAAATAGCTTTTACTTTACCGAATTGACCTATCGGTAAGCCCCTCCCCTCGAACACAGACTAGCCAATGGCAGTCGAGTATCAGTTGCACAGGGAGCAGAACTCGGACATCTTTAGGTTTCAGCGCCATAGAGAAACTTTGGAAGATCCGAAGCTCGCATCGGTTTTATGGGGTTTATGCTTCAAAAATGTTAAAAAGATGTGCCTGGGGTACTTGTAACACTGATTCCAGGTAACCTGAGAGGATGGGCAATATCATTTATTTTGTTACATTTCCTGAATCCAAACAAAACAGAGCAAAATGTCCCTAAGTATTCAACCCCAATACAAATGAAGACAAAAACGTTCCTTTTCTGGTTGTCATACACTCATTAAGTTACAATCTTCACCTGCGATACATGAACAGTGTTGATCCTGCATGTAGTCATCCGCGATCGTGATGACCGACCGTAATATGAGACTTCTCCCGCTTGCATTGTGATCTGTAAACCCTGGCTTCGAGTTACCCACCGTATTTATTTTTAAATATTTTATAAATCCCTCCATGGAATATTTAATTCCCATATGGTGGCCTTCTGTGTCCAAAATTGTGCAAAAACATCGTGGGACAATGTTTTCACACTGCAGCTGTCATTATAAGATAGTGAGCAACTCTGTTTGTTTGTCCGGGGGAGCAACAGTAACTAAGGGGGGCGGGGCTTACCGATAGGTCAATTATCCAGAACACGGGAAAGTTTGTTTTCTGACAGGGAACACAGGGAATGAATCACCCGCTCCTCATTTTGATTGACAGCCGTCACAGCCTCTTATTGACCGTTCCTCCTTTCTTTTCAGCCATTGGATAGGATTTAAAGAAAGAGTCTTTTGTATTTGTGTGAGGCGGGTTGCTACTTCTGACGAAGCGCTGTTAAATATAGGTGAAACTATGCCGCAAAAAGAATAAATAAAAAGCTTTCTTAAAAAGGCAAAAGAACGCATGCACGTTTTTTTGACATGACAATTAACCAACAGATTGATGAAAATGCAGGATATTTTCTCAATATGCGACGTGCGGGACAAGGGGTGAAAATGCTGTGCGGTACAAAGCAAAGCGGGACGGGTGGTCACCCTACTTCCCCATTTCTGCCAAGCTATGTGAGCATTCCGGGCATCAGTGGCTTGGCCCCTTTCTGAGGAAATGTTAGGTGCATGTCTATCACTTCCTTGGTGCACTCTCACCAGGTGGACAGGCATGCGCCGTGGCATGGCATAGTTGGCATTTCGTTCCCCGTAGTGTCCACTAGAGGACGCAGCTCGAGTTCCCTAGAAGGGGAACGTCTAGGGTTACACATTTAACCATGGTTCCCCGAGAGGGAACGAGACGCTGCGCCCTCTCGCCATGCCTTCGGCCTGCCTGTTCACATCTTCTTCAGACAACTAAGTTGGTGATGTGTTATGCAGGCGCCTTTTTATACATCCGGGCGCCCGCCTGTGATTTCACGGGCTACGTGGGCCAATTAGATTGGAGTTGTTTCACACATGCTTCAGACAACAGTCCTGCTGGCGGGATATCCCATAGTGTCCACTAGAGGATGCAGCATCTCGTTCCCTCTCGGGGAACCATGGTTACATGCATAACCCAAGACGTTTTCTAAGTGAATATATGATAAACTGTAATTGATTTCTGTGATCAAAGCTGATGATCTGAATCAGGTGCATTAAATAAGGAAGTCATAGCCTACAAAATGTGGAGTGCAGTGGATTCCCAGGACTGGAAATAAGAACCATTTCACAAAAATGACGATAAATGTAAAGATAACTACAAAGGTGTAGTTTTTTAAAATGGCTTTCAAACGTAAAAGTAGAGTCCACACCACAACTATAACTATAACAGCACAAAGGAGCAATATCGTTGGACTTTCAGATAGATTTTTTTTTCCACCTGATGAATGATAAAATCAATGACAGCCTGAATTTGTGAAGAGATTGTTCAAAAACGCTGATTCATTCAGTAAGGGAAGCAAGTGAAGAAACAAGTGGAGTATTTATGAGTGAGTTATTCAATCATTCATTGAAACCATATATTTTTTTAAATAATTATTCCAAATGAATTAATTAAATATATTGCAGCAATTAATATTTTATCAGAGCCTCTAGTAAATTACTTTGTTTAGTCCAGAATCATGGACGAATCATGATCTCTATTAAAAAAAAAGAAGTGATTCTCAAGTTATCCAGAATCGTGCAGCTCTACTGACTAGTGCAAACAAACAGCAAAAACACACCGACTTTGTCCAACTTGCTTGGTTTGTCACAGCCTTAATGCTTCACAAACACAGTGGCACAATACTTTGTGCTCTAGCTCCATTATTTTATTTCAAACATAACAAACTCTATTTGTGAATACTATTGTCTGGCTTAAGAATGAAAATAGAATTCAGTGTTGACTAGACTTGTGGTCAGTGAATTGCAAAGCATAGAATCACACTAGTCATTATAAAACATCACAGCACCCATGAGAATCACTCCTCAATAACAATGACAATGACATATGGGAGCTAATTTCATATCAATGCCAAAATCCTGTTAGGTAAGAAAAAGAGGAAAATGATAAATAAATAAATCCTGTAGGACACTAGTACAGTAAATCAGCAGGATTGAGCGACACATAAATGTCTCTTGTAGACAGTGGGTCTATTTGAAAGAATAGGCCATAAAATTTCACTCTTCCTGTTTTCCCTGTCTAAATAAAGCTTGGAAGTGGACATAGCGAAGAAAAAAAGAAAACACATTACAGGAAGAGATTCAAGCTCTAGTTAATGAGAAGTGCTGGACTAGAATTGCCAAACACAACTCATTCACAGGCCCAAAGACTCATGCAAATGCCACATTCAGGAATTGTCAAGTTTTCTACTCTTAGCTGTACATCATCTTCAAACTCAAATTATTTATTTCTATGGCAAACCTCATCATGCTAAAATGAATCAATGTGTGGCTTTTCATTAACACCAGTAAAATATTTGGCAATACTTCACAATAAGATTCACTTACATTTTTATGGATTTGGTAGATTTGTTTTATTCAATGCTACATCAATTTTATTCAATGCACACATTTTGTGTCAGATTGTAGTTCTTGCTTTCCCTGAGAATTGAATCTATGATCTTGGCATCATTAGTGCCATGGGCTACTGTTTGAGCATTTATGTGTTTATTAATCTTAAATATTAATTTCAACCTTTACTAATACATTATTAAAATCAAAAGTTGTTTCTGTTAATATTGTTAAATGGACCTGTGCTCACATGAATTAACAATGAACAGTTTAACGGTGGTTGAACAGTTTTATTAATCAAAAGCGTAACAAATGTATTGCTCATTGTTCATTAACTAATGAGATCTAACTTATTGTGAAGTGTTACTGAATCTTTCATTAATACATTCATTCATCACTGTAAAAAAAAAAAAGTTGGGCTACCTTAAAATTTTAAGTCAACCAGCTAAAGCAGATTTTTGAGTTTTCTCAACTTATTTTTTAGGAAATTTCTCAACTTTTTGTTGTATAAACTTAAAACAAGAAGTTGAAAAAACTCAAAAATCTGCTGAAGCTGGTTGCCTTAATTTTAAGTTTGCCGAACTTTTTTTTTTTACAGTGTAGGTGCTCTTGAACAACAAGTAAGAACAAAGAAAGCACACCAGGTAATACTAAACATAATTACAAGGCATATCAAAAACATCACAATGGACAAGAGAGAGATGTTTAAGTAATTCTGAACTTGAAATTATCATGCAAAATCATTAATTTTGGTCCAGGGGTTGGAGTGTCTATCAAGCTGCCAAAGTCATGTGATTTCAGGAAATAAGGGTTCATTACGTCATAACTGTTTTGATACATTTCAAAATGTCAATAGTTCAGCAATAAAAGAGGAATTATTATGTGAAATAGTATTATGTGAAAATGAAGATTTTGCTTTCAAACTATTTCCCATATTATTTAAAGAATCTCAGCTAATTGTAAAAGCCATTCCAAATAATTTAATACACTTAATGAAAAGTCACCTTACTTTCAGAGGTGACAAATGTCTCGGTTATGTATGGTAACCCTCGTTCCCTGATGGAGGTAATGGAGACATTGTGTCATATTATACAACACTAGGGGTTGCTCCTGGGAGCCCAAACACCTCTGACATCTTTGAGAAAATGCCAATGAAATTGGGTGTGCAGAATTTGAATAGCTGGCCAAGCCCTGGACATCTAGGCCAGCGCAGCATCTGCTGACTCGTTCTGCTCTAAAGAGTCGAGAAGCATCTCAACCCATTCAGAGGCAGTTCGGAGTTGTGGCATAAGGGACACAACGTCTCCGTTCCCTCTATCAGGGAATGAGGATTACCATAAGGAAACGAGACGTTCCCTTTCAGTTGTTCACTTTGACGTTGTGACGAATGATACGACACTAGGGGTCCCTATACTAAGCGCCACAACTGCTGGACTGCGCTACGAGAGCACGGGGACACAGATGTTAACAAGCCCAGCATGTCACAACCAAATGCACCTCACCTTCTTGCAACCTTCCAACATCCAGGACGTATGACCTCGCACTTCAACACCCAGAAGAGCCGCCACTAGGGCGGAGGCCACCTCAGCCGGAGCCTTTTCTCACCTTGTTAGAAAAACAGAATAGAACGGCTGAAGTCCTGGTAACAACGTTGGGAAGTGTCTATTTTACCAGCAAGGAAAAAAGGTGCTACGGAGGTAACCTCCTACCCAAATGGGAGGTAACATGTGAAAACAAACTATGGACTTACAAAGGAAGTACCACATAGGGATAATTCTGTAATGGGCTCCACCTAAGGGGACACACAAACCAGGCATCTGTGTAGGGGAAACAGTGAACCCCAAGGGGCAAGACAGTGGAGAGATACACAAATGGTGCCATGAAGAGGAGCCATAACATAGAAAAAGTAGCTCTGGTAGTACGTCACTTCCTGTTTGTTGCTGACGCGTGTTTTGAGTTTGAGCTCCGTCAAGTTATTTCTTTATCGTCTATTTTATCTCTTAAAATCAATTTTATACACCATCATTTTTCGTTTCTATAACGTGTGAATATATCCCCTATCGCATTCTACAACAAAAACAATCAGGGCGCCTTGTTATCACTAGTTCTATTTTGATTTCTATTTTGATTTCCCGAGTCCGCTATTAGCTTATAGCCCGTTAGCACTACCAACGCGGCGGCCGCTAGGCGCGCTTGCTAATACTCTATTCACACACATAACCATTGTTCCACTGCTACTTACTTTAATGGCGGATTTGTGTCTACCTTTGAGTGCAGGTGAGGACGCGTTCGAGCTGCATTCGGTGCAGCTGGAGCTGGAGGCCGTGGAGAAGCAGATCAACGAGCTGCTGGAGAGACAGGCCCAGCTGAGAGAGCGGCAAACTGCACTGGAAACATCCCGGGCTGATGCTCACAGGTCCGGGGTAAGTATACAGTGCGCTGCTAACACTCCCACCACCTCTACTCCTTGTGTTTCTCTGCACAGGCCCCGTGCACCCAGGACGCGATCTTCTCAGATGTCCTTCACTCCGGCGCCGGGACACCACGGACCCTGGGTGCGGCAGCAGCGGAAGACGCGAGCGAGGCATCGGGCTACATCATCTCCCCCTCCGCCGCTTCCGGTCTTCGAGATCTCCACCCGAAACCGCTTCGCCCCCCTCCACGAGACGGAACGTGACGCTGTGATCGTCGGAGACTCCATCGTCCGGCACGTCCGTGCTACGTTAGCTGAAGGTAAAGTGCACACACACTGTTTCCCTGGTGCTCGTGTTCTCGATGTTTCTGCGCAGATACCCGCGATCCTGAAGGATGAGGAGAGCGTCGGAGCGGTCGTGCTGCACGCGGGCGTGAACGACACCAAGCTGCGGCAGACGGAGACACTGAAGAGGGACTTCAGGAGCCTGATCGAGACGGTACGCAGCACTTCGCCCGCGACGACGATCATCGTTTCAGGACCGCTTCCCACGTACCGACGAGGACACGAAAGGTTCAGTAGACTGTTTGCTTTAAACGAATGGTTATTGTCATGGTGTAAAGAACAGAAACTGCTCTTTGTTAATAATTGGAATCTTTTCTGGGAGCGTCCTAGGCTTTTCCGTGCTGATGGCCTGCACCCCAGCAGAGTCGGAGCGGAACTCCTGTCGGACAACATCTCCAAGACGCTACGCTCCATCTGACTAGTAAGCCAATTCTCAAATAACTGCTATGATGACTTTTGTTCTACCCACTTAAATGATAGAAGTAATTGCGTTGTTCAATCTATACATACTGTGTCTGTTCCCCGAATAGTGAGGTCAAAATATAAATTTAACACAGGATCTAGAAAAAATCTGATCGTGATTAAACCAGAAAAATGCAAAATAAATGAACAAAAACTATTTTTAAAGCTTGGGCTCCTAAACATTAGATCACTCACACCTAAAGCAGTAATTGTAAATGAAATGATCACAGATAATAGTTTTTATGTACTCTGTTTGACTGAAACCTGGCTTAAACCAAATGATTATATTGGTCTAAATGAGTCTACTCCACCAAGCTACTGTTATAAGCATGAGCCCCGTCAGACTGGTTGTGGCGGCGGTGTCGCAACAATATATAGTGATATTCTCAATGTTACTCAGAAAACAGGATACAGGTTTAACTCATTCGAAATACTTATGCTTAATGTTACACTGTCAGATATGCAAAAGAAATCTGTCTTATCTCTTGCTCTGGCTACTGTGTATAGACCGCCAGGGCCATATACAGATTTCCTAAAAGAATTTGCAGATTTCCTCTCAGACCTATTGGTTAATGCTGATAAAGCGCTAATTGTCAGAGATTTTAACATTCATGTTGATAATCCAAATGATGCATTAGGACTTGCGTTTACCGACCTAATAAACTCTTTTGGAGTCAAGCAAAACGTCACCGGGCCCACTCATCGTTATAATCACACGCTAGATTTAATTATATCGCATGGAATTGATCTTACTGATATAGATATCGTACCTCAAAGTGATGATGTTACTGACCATTTCCTTGTATCGTGCATGCTGCATATTACTGATATTAACTGTAGGGCCCCACGTTATCGTCCGGGCAGAACTATTGTTCCAGCCACTAAAGACAGATTCACAAATAACCTGCCTGATTTATCTCAGCTGCTCTGTGTACCCATAAATACAAATGAACTTGACAAAATGACTAGCAACATGGGCACTATCCTCTCTAATACGTTAGAAACTGTTGCTCCCATCAAATTAAAAAAGGTTAGAGGAAAACGTGCTGCGCCATGGTACAACAGTTATACCCATTCTCTCAAGAAAGAAACTCGTAATCTTGAGCGCAAATGGAGAAAAACTAACTTGGAAGTTTTTAGAATTGCGTGGAAAAACAGTATGTCCAGCTATAGACATGCTCTAAAAGCTGCCAGGACCGAGCATATCCGCAAACTCATAGATAATAACCAAAATAATCCAAGGTTTTTATTTAGCACAGTGGCTAGACTAACAAATAACCAGACGTCACCCGATCTAAATATTCCCTCACAGTTTAATAGTAATGACTTTATGAATTTCTTCACTGATAAAATAGATAACATCAGAAATACAATAACTAATGTAGATTCTACGGCGTCTAGTACTTCAGCCTCATTCACCGCACCCAAAGAAAAACTGCAGTGCTTTTCAACTATAGGACAGGAAGAGCTAAATAAACTTATCAACACATCTAAACCAACAACATGTCTATTAGATCCTGTACCTACTAAATTACTGAAAGAGTTACCTGTAGCAGAAGAACCGCTTCTCAATATTATTAACTCATCGTTATCTTTAGGTCACGTCCCTAAACCATTCAAGCTGGCAGTTATTAAGCCTCTTATTAAGAAGCCACAACTAGATCCTAGTGATCTGGCAAATTACAGACCCATCTCAAATCTTCCGTTTATGTCTAAAATTTTAGAAAAAGTTGTGTCTGCTCAATTGTGCTCATTCTTGCAAAAAAATGATCTCTGTGAAGAATTTCAGTCAGGTTTCAGGCCCCGCCATAGCACAGAAACTGCACTTGTTAAAATTACAAATGACTTGCTTCTTGCGTCAGACCAAGGCTGCATCTCATTGCTAGTTTTACTTGATCTTAGTGCTGCGTTCGACACTATAGATCATGAAATACTCGTAGATCGATTACAAAACTATACAGGTATTCAAGGGCAGGCTTTAAGATGGTTTAGATCCTACCTGTCCGATCGCTATCACTTTGTTTATTTAAACGGGGAGTCATCTCAATTATCACCAGTAAAGTATGGAGTACCACAAGGATCTGTCCTAGGTCCTCTGCTGTTTTCAATATACATGCTGCCCCTTGGTAATATTATTAGAAAATACGGGATTAGTTTCCATTGTTATGCTGATGATACTCAACTATATATCTCAACAAGACCAGACGGAACTTCTAAATTATCTAAGTTAACTGAGTGTGTTAAAAATGTAAAAGATTGGATGACCAATAATTTTCTCCTATTAAATTCAGATAAGACAGAGATATTACTTATTGGACCAAATAACAGTACACAGAATCTCTTGGATTACAATTTGCAACTAGACGGATGTCCTGTTACTTCCTCTACAGTCAAAAATCTGGGTGTTATATTAGACAGCAACTTGTCTTTTGAAAAACATATTTCCAATGTTACAAAAACAGCATTCTTCCATCTTAGAAACATTGCCAAGCTAAGGAACATGTTACCTGTTTCTGATGCAGAAAAGCTAGTTCATGCATTCATGACCTCTAGACTGGACTATTGTAATGCACTGCTAGGTGGTTGTCCTGCATCTTCAATAAACAAGCTACAAGTAGTCCAAAATGCAGCGGCTAGAGTCCTTACCAGGTCAAGAAAATATGATCATATTACCCCAATTTTACAGTCTCTGCACTGGCTACCTATTAAGTACCGTATCAGTTACAAAATATTATTACTTACCTATAAGGCCCTAAATGGTTTAGCTCCTGCGTACCTAACTAGTCTTCTATCTCGCTACAATCCATCACGCTCCCTAAGGTCGCAAAACTCTGGACTCTTGGTAGTACCTAGAATAGCAAAGTCCACTAAAGGAGGTAGAGCTTTTTCATATTTGGCTCCCAAACTCTGGAATAGCCTTCCTGATAACGTTCGGGTTCAGACACACTCTCTCTGTTTAAATCTAGATTAAAGACACATCTCTTTAGCCAAGCATTCACATAATGCATTCATATAATGCATCTCATAAATCGTGTACTACAGTTATATCTGATCAAAACGCACATTATTATTCTTTAGCTTGGGTTGAACAAATAATTTTTGCTTGAATGGAACAACAGCTACGCTAATTATGTCTCTTTGTTTCTCTGTTTCTGCCACGGGATTAACATCCCGTGGTAACTAGGAGTTACAAAAGCTTCAGTCTGGATCCAGCCCTTAAATGATCTGAGATGACCAAACACCTGAGAAGAGATGATGCCGACCCCTCGGAGGACCTCTGATGGAGGCCAACCGCTGATCCACCAACAACATGCAGAATTAACAAATTTTGCCATAAGTTAATATATTAAGTTTCTACAATGTATAAATATATTGTAGAAACTTAATTTCCTGTAAAGCGCTTTGCAAGGATTGTATCGTAAAAAGCGCTATACAAATAAACGTGAATTGAATTGAATTGAATTGAATAACATAAGGAGCACTATCTCATTGTAGGAGTTCACTCAGAGGAAACACTACCCGTAATGAATTCTATAGCGAGTTCCTCTGCCGAACTCAGCTATGCAAAAGTGCTTAAGTGACAGAAGGGTTGTCCATGGTTCACGAAAAAAGGAACTGCCCATTAAAACTGAGGAGGCACATGCCCCCTCGGATTTTGAATGCAGCCTCCAAAAGATAAAAAAAAACAGCTGAATAATTTTTAATTATTTATTTATTTATTGACACAATCACACCGGTGTGATTAGAACATTCAGTGCGGCACATCACCAGCTGCTAAATTCAAATCTGCATTCACTGGCTGGCACTGAGCCAGAGAGAGACGTGTTTTTACGGTGCTGTGCATTATAACCAATCACACACGATTATGTTTAGCTTATGAATGCAATGGCCAATCAGAGGCGTTCAGATGAGTAATCGCTGTAAAGCAGTGTTTTGTTTACTCACTCGCTGACTGAATTCCTCTCTGGCGAATTCTCTCATCAGAAACAACAAAGTGCAGATGTGCGTACGAATGAAAGTAAGATATTCATTTCACAGTGTAAACAGCTTCAGTGATTATAATGGGAGATTTTGAGAGTTCTTGAACTAGAACTCTCGAACTAGATCCTCTGTTGTTGATAATGTAAATGTTATTTGCTCTCTTCGTGTACAATAAAAGTGTTATAATTAGTAACTTACAATGTTATTATTATTATTATTATTAAATTCACGTTAAATTCAGTCCTATTAAAATATGTTATGGCATTATGACACCCATATCAGGTACTTAAGTAAAAAGACAGGTTTATGTGTAGTTAATAGATTACACTGACATTAGGCTACTTTGCCCATCACCCACAATAGATTAGCTAACATGATCTAGAGAAATTGCAAAATGCACTTACTTACACATATTTGAGAATCAAGACATTTCATGAAATAGCCTAGTTTACACGTTTGGGAATATTTCGAATAAAAAGGGGAAAAAATAATAAAACAAGCCTTCAGTTATACAGCGCTATTGTGGCTGCAGTGTCACACATCAAGCATGACAAGCCCCCATTCCGACAAGCCCCCCCCCCTCCTCACTCATGCTCCCTCAAAAATAGTGTGTGCATGACACCCCTGATGAGCACAATGCCACCTGTGAAGGGGGCGCCGTGTGCAAGCTCTACACCCAACCAGTCACCTGAATTAACGTTAGTGAGTTCACCCAATCTGGCAAATGTACTGGGTGTAGCCCAACCTGCAGCTCGAGAGGCACCGTTCACTAAAGCTGACAAAGCAGCAACGCCCCTGGTCAAGTAAGCCCTCGCTTCCAGAGGGCACGGTAAGCCTATAGCCTGATTACATCCACAATCCAGTGGGAGATCCTCTGTTTGGAGACAACATTCCCCTTCTGCTGTCCTCCAAAGCAGACAAATAGCTGTTCAGAGAGTCTGAAACTCTGTGTGCGTTCCAAATAAATATGCATAGCTCGCACTGGGCACAACAGAGACAGGCCAGGGTCCCCCTCCTGTGGGGGGATAGCTTGCAAAGTTACCACCTGATCCTGGAAGGGAGTGGTGCGAACCTTGGGGACATATCCAGGCCGAGGTCTCAGGACAACGCGAGAGTCTGCCGGACCGAATTCTAGGCAAGATTTGCTAACAGAGAGGGCTTGCAGATCCCCCACCCTCTTGATGGACGTGAGTGCAGTCAGGAAGACCATCTTCATAGAGAGGGCACCAAGATCAACTGACTGAAGGGGCTCAAATGGATCTCCCTGTAGGGCCCGAAGGACCAATGAGAGTTCCCAAGAGAGGACGAGGCGTGTCCTTTGGGGATTTAACCTATGGGTGCCTCTAAGGAATCTGACAACCAGGTGAGGACAGAGGAGCTGGTGTACTGTGTCCTGGGCGAGAAAGGGACCTTCCGTGATTTTGACAGTTCCTCGTGCACTTCCAGGAAGAAAGTACCCAGAAACCACGAGTGCTCGGGACAGGGTGGAGGAGTCCACTCCAGCCCGATGCTCTTGGCTGCCTGGGCAAGCATGACCACCATCTCAGTGTCCGCTTCGGACTGAAACTCAGTGCCCGTGGGTGTTGATTCAGCCAAGTTATCAGTTTGCGATGTCTCAAGCCCGCCCCCGATGCCGCGATCGACAGCTCATCCTCTCCGTCAGCCCCAAATGAGAAATCAAACTCGTCCTGAGATGAGCTCTCAAACCCATCGGCAAACTCAACCAGCATGCACGAAGCGTGGGAGGAGCGGAAAGCCCGCAGGGATTCCCCCAGCGGAACAATTCCCACTTCTCAAAGCTCCTCACCGCCGCACATCGCTGCGGCCTCATACCCGGAAGTAGAAGGACCGAAGCAGCAAGCAACCGGGGTTACTCTGGGTCTTTTGGCGGAAAAACCGAGCCGTGAGCGCAACATGGGGGACGGGGCACGGGCCATCCATGAGCACTGCCTCAGCATGGGCACGGCCCAAACACTAAACGCAGAGCTCGTGCCGATCAAAGGGAGAGCTGTGGAAACTGCAACCAGAAGAACACAGGCAGAAAAGCATGATGTAAATATACACAATTCCACCCATGAAGTTCTTTGAGAAAATTCACTCTTTTAGGAGGAAATTTGCTCTTAAAGATCGCCGTTGAAGCACCTAGGGGTACTCTCACAACACTTGGCTGTGTATGAGAAGGGAGTGACCACTGCCCGTGCCGTAGATCCAATGACGAGAGAATTGATAGGTGAATGATAGCTGCTTCTCACAGAGAGACCCTGCATTCGGCTCTGAAAAACAGAACGAGTAAGCAGATGCTGCACTGGTCTATTTATAGCCGGATGTCTGGGGCATGGCCAGCTATGCAAATTCTGCAAACCCAATTTCATTGGCCTTTTCTCAAAGATGTCAGAGGTGATTGGGCTCCCAAGAGCAACCCTAGTGTCATATCATTCAACACAACATCGAAGTGAATGACTGAAAGGGAAAAGAAACTACCTGAGTTGAAAGTAGATGGCAGGGGCGTACTGGCCATCGGGAGCACCGGGAGAATTCCCTGTGGCCTGGCAGCCAACTTTTTTTTTTTTATATATATTGTTGTTGTTGTGCAAAAAAAAATGCAAAGTAAAAAGGACAGTTTAAAATACTTAAAAATTACCCTTGACAGCAAATTAACTTTCTGTACTGAAAATAACATATTCTGCATGACAAACATTCACAAACAAAAAAGTGGAAATTGCATACCAAATTTTACTTATTTTGACAAAAAATTGAGTCACTGAATGCTTCAAGTCCTCAATGTTTCTTATTACCTACAAAAAAAAAAAAGAATAAGTACTTTGTAATATAATGCCCTGACTCCACATCCAAAAATAATGGATCTTGAATTTGCATTTGGAAAAAATAAAGATGATAGTCTCTGAGGGACATTAGATTGTGAAACCCCATACTTGTCTATTAATTGTTAAGGCTAATTATATTATGGTATCAGCTAACAAATAGAGTGTAATTTCCAATATGACATTTTAGCATGCTAAGTCCATTCTACAGATTTTTGCCCAAAATAAGAGTAGAAAATATGAGCCTGCCATGATTGCGCAAAATGTTCAAATGCAAACGAGTAATTTGGGTATATGATTGATTCCACTAACTTACTATAATAGTAATAATAAATGTGTGAAAGAAGATGTATGCATTTATCCAATGTTTCATGCTGTTCCTATATAATCACCACAAGCCTGTTTGAATGCCATATTAAATGAATCAATCTGTTCTGCGGTAAATGGGGCCTCTGGCCACCCAATCCACAGCACTGAGCACAAACTGACCCCTCTTTACAGCGTCTGTAACATGATGGCTGTCCGCGTTTGTCTGAGCCACTCCGTGGGAAACTTTCACAGCACAATAGTGGCGGGGCATTTGCACGGCGGGTGTTTGTGTTGGCTGAGGCGGCTGTGATTCTTGGGGGAGTCAGACAGAGCGCAGGCATGAGATCTGCTCCAGCGGCTCTGCACATCCATCACGACACAGCGCTGGAGCCCCGCCACAGACAGCCAGAGATGGCCAGAGAAAAAAACACCAACAGCTACAGCATTCTACCGTGATTTGTTTGGACATGTACCATGGTAATAACATTAGTTTTCTGAACTCGTACAGTGATAATGCCATGCTTTTTAGACATGGTAAACATGTTAATACCTTGTTTTTGGACATTTAATATAATAATAGGCTACCATGTTTTTGTTTTTTTTAACATAATATCATGATAAGACCATGGGTTTTGGACAAGACTGTGGTAAGTGGTGGACTGTGGTGGACATGACTGTTCTTAGCGATACACTCTGATAATACCATGGTTTCATAGACACGATGCATTCATAAATGGTAATACCATTCAGAGTTGGATTTATTTATTTATTTAAAAAGGTTTTACATCTCTTCGTTAATTGAAGTGATGTAATAATAGCACTAAACTACAGAATTAATGATTCTGCTAGCCAGTATGTTTGAAATATAGATCAAATTATTATAATTATTAAATATTTATTTATTACATATATTTTATACTATCAGGATTGGTTTGAACATGAACTATAATAATAACTGGAGTTCTTTGAACACATACTATTCTAATATAATTAGTATTAGTTATTATATAGTTATTATAGCTATATCATAATATGATATAGTTATTACTAATATGTAGTAAAGCCTTATGTTTTTTATACATTGTATCATGGTAATGTCATTGGCTTTTGGACATGTACTACTGTAATACAGTGTTTTGTACATGGTACTATGGTAATAATCTGGTAATAACAAAACCCAAATGTCTTGGATTTTAGACATACTGTATATTCTGGTAATAGCGTGGTTTCATAGACATGATACCTTGGTAATACCGTGATGCCCATGTGAAGTTGGCTTGCTTTATTTATTTATTTAAGGTTTTGCATCTCTTGCCACTCTTGAAGTGATGTAATAATAGCAATAAACTACAGAATTCAACTACATAATTAATGATTCTGCTAGCCAGTAGCCGGGGGCAGTCGTGGCCTAATGGATAGCGAGTTGGACTTGTAAGCGGAAGGTTGTGGGTTCGAATCTCAGGTCCGGCAGGGATTGTTGGTGGGGGGAGTATCCTCCTTCAATACCACGACTGAGGTGTCCTTGAGCAAGGCACCGAACCCCCAACTGCTCCCTGGGCGCTGTAACATGGCTGCCCACTGCTCCGGGTGTGTGTTTACTTAGGATGGGTTAAATGCAGAGAATACATTGCACTGCTAGTTATATACTCTCTATATAATTGTAGAGATGTGACAAGTAAAAAAATTATCTTAATCTTAAATCAGTATCTTTGAAATATAGATCAAATTGACCATGGTAATGGCATAGTTATTGTAATGCTTTGTTTTTTTTAGACATGGTGCTATGGTAAATATATGTTTGCCATTTACAGTATGTGTTTCTTTCTTCTGCTGAACACAAACTATTATATTTTGAAGTATGTTCGTAAACAAACAGTTGCTGATCTCCATTGATTTCTGTAACAATGTCCAACTGGGCAATCCATTTCATTCCTATGCCGCTGTTTCCCGGACTCCATTTCCCATAATTCCCCATGCCTAGGAACAGATTGTACAGTTGTTTCATATCAGGAGGACTATAAATGCTGCACACAAACATATCGACATTGCAGAGTATTGTTTTGCTGTATGTGGACATTTCTGAGCGTTTTCTTTTTGTTTACCTTTGCCTTGCCTTGCCCTGCCTTGCCTTGCCTTGTCTTGCGTTGTCTTGCCTTGCCTTGCCCTGCCTTGCCTTGCCTTGCCTTGCCTTGCCTTGCCTTGCCTTGCCTTGCCTTGCCTTGCCTTGCCTTGCCTTGCCTTGCCTTGCCTTGTCTTGCCTTGCCTTGTCTTGCGTTGTCTTGCCTTGCCTTGCCCTGCCTTGCCTTGCCTTGCCTTGCCTTGTCTTGCCTTGCCTTGTCTTGCGTTGTCTTGCCTTGCCTTGCCCTGCCTTGCCTTGCCTTGCCTTGCCTTGCCTTGCCTTGTCTTGCCTTGCCTTGTCTTGCGTTGTCTTGCCTTGCCTTGCCTTGCCTTGCCTTGCCTTGCCTTGCCTTGCCTTGTCTTGCCTTGCCTTGCCTTGCCCTGCCTTGCCTTGCCTTGCCTTGCCTTGCCTTGCCTTGCCTTGCCTTGCCTTGCCTTGCCTTGCCTTGCCATGTCTTGCCTTGCCTTGCCTTGCCTTGCCCTGTCTTGCCTTGCCTTGTCTTGCCTTGCCTTGCCTTGCCTTGCCTTGCCTTGTCTTGCCTTGCCTTGCCTTGCCTTGCCTTGCCCTGCTTTGCCTTGTCTTGTCTTGTCTTGTCTTGTCTTGCCTTGCCCCGTCTTGCCTTGCCTTGCCTTGCCTTGCCTTGCCCTGCTTTGCCTTGTCTTGCCTTGCCTTGCCTTGCCTTGCCTTGCCCTGCCCTGCCCTGCCCTGCCCTGCCCTTCGTCTCGTCTCGTCTCGTCTCGTCTCGTCTCGCCTCGCCTCGCCTCGCCTCGCCTTGCCTTGCCTCGTCTTGTCTTGTCTTGCCTTGCCCTGCCCTGCTTGGCCTTGTCTTGCATTGTCTTGCCTTGCCTTGCCTTGTCTTGTCTTGTCTTGTCTTGTCTTGTCTTGTCTTGCCTTGCCCTGCTTTGCCTTGTCTTGTCTTGCCTTGCCTTGCCTTGCCCTGCTTTGTCTTGTCTTGTCTTGTCTTGTCTTGTCTTGCCTGTGTTTTTCAGCTCTGGACTGTTTAATTGTATTTATGATTGTTTGCTGCCTGCCCTGACCATTGCCTGTTTTTGGATTACTATTTTGCCTTGTCTTGGATACTGTTGTTTGCTGGTGTTGGACCCTGCCTGTCTTGACCACAAACTGTTTTAATAAAGCTCGCTCTTGGATCTACACCTCCATTGCCATGCCCTGTCCGTTACAACTCTCATAGTATGGGAAAAGAAAAGGAAAATTACAATCTATGGAAGTCAATGGAGACCAGCAACTGTTTGGTTATCAACAATCTTCAAAATATCTTATTTTTTTGTTTAGCAGAAGGAGGAATTTAATAATGGTGTGGAATAACTTGAGGGTTCGACCATTCGGGGGTGAACTATCCCATTAAAGTGTGCAAAAAATGGTATTTTTAAATTTTGCAATAAAATTAAGAAAAAATAATGTCATATCATATTCAAAAGACTTTGTTTCATATCAAAAGTAACAAGGCACAAAGCTTACTGCAATTTACTGGATGGTAGGTGCAGTATGATTAACATTTTGTGAAGTATTGTTCATGCATAAAAAGAAATCAACAGAGACTAAAACACCAATTCTTGGGATTTAAGAATCAATATGGGCTCATCAATATGAGTATTGATAAAAAAAAAAAAAAAAAAGATCTTTTCAACCCAGTCCTAGATTGTGCTCAAACATAGATCTACCTCATACTAACACTTCAGATTCTTCATGTGTTCACAGTCTCTTGTCCTCCATTTGCACTCGTGATCTTTTGAGAACTGAGCACTCAAGACAAGCATTACCACAGACTGCCCGATGAATTAACTCTGCTCTCTGCTGAGGTCCAGACCCTCCGGCAGAACCCCACCCTGGGCACGGCGAGCGCGGCGGACCCCCGGTGCCACACAAACACCACCAGATCCACCAGTCTGGCCCTCAGCCCAAACACAGCTGGACTCTGACAGCACGGCTTCGGTTCTGCCTCTACATTTGATCAGGCCTCTGAAGAACAGCAGGCCCAGCCGGAGCCCAGAGCTCCCCCGTACGAGCATACGTTACGCCTTGTTTGGATTTCATAAGTCACGTTTGACAGATTGCACAAAGCACTGCCATCACAGAGAGAGAGCGAATGATTGTTTTACAAGTGTAGTGTGCTGTACGGTTGTGCAAAGCTCTAATGTGGTGAACTGAGCTCAGCAGAAATACAGGATCCTGTTACATACGAGATGAATTACTGATGCAGACGCAAATGATCATAAAACACTTCTCAGTTCTCACAACAATCTCTGCTTTCAATTTAAGTCTAGCTTATCAGCTGTGACAGATGTGGCTGTATTCTGTCGGATCTATTAACAGGACAATTAGGGACAGTATTTCTTCAAATTAACGTACACTGCCCTCCAAAAGTTTGGAAACGCTCTAGAAAAGTGGGGTTTTGGACAATATTGGCATGAAAACTTTTTAATTTGTGATAATTTTGCACTGATAAGGGACAACACAAACTACGAAAACATATTTTATTACATAAACAGTTTATACATAGAAAAACATTTTTTTTTAAATGTAATATTTGTAAACTATCTGACCTAAATTGTGTTCTAATTGGTTCATTGTATTCTAAACTTAATTAACAATCAATTGTTGAAACTATTAAGGTGTGCTGAGCCAAAACTCTGTTAAAAAACTGGGCCAAGTTTAAACCAATAACCAGGCATCACAGCATGTCTGACTTTGACATGTATATATTGCCATTATTATGTAATCAAAATGAAAATTATTATTGCTGGTCTTCAATGATAATGTCAAGTTACTTTAATGCATTTGCACCAACAAATGATAAGGATTTATACTGATATCATCCAAAACCACACTTTGCCAGAGGTGTTTCCAAACTCTTGGAGGGCAGTGTACACATATTCACTATTAAAGTCATAGTTCACCCCAAAAAAAATAAAAATAAATAGAAATCTTAATTTACTCACCATCAGACAAGTTTTTCTTCAGTAGAACAAAAGAAAGAAATTAATTTAGCTGAAACTGTGGTCTTTGGTGATTCATAAAATGCAAATCAACGGCTACCGTCACTTTGAGAGTCAAAAAAAAGCATGTACAGGCAACACAAAATGAATACCCATGACTCCTGATGATATATTGAGGTCTTATGAAGTGAAATGATCATTTTGTGCAAGAAACTGAACATTATTTACAACAATATTACCTGTAATCCTTGGATTGGACAGATCGCTCAGATTGTCAGCTTTTGCTTTTACCATACGCCGTTGAATTTGTTACTCATGCTGCGAAGGACCAGTGGCCATGTACACACTGCAGTCTTGGGAATGATATCCGCATGGAAATACAGGAATCACTCAGAATTGCAATTTATAGATATAGCAATGCACGGGAAAAAGTTATGTGAAAATACACGTTTACACATGTAAGTAGTTTTTATGTCCGGTAAAACACTCAGATCACTTGTTTCGAGAAGTTATTGGACTTCTGGTGAACATTTTTAAATATCAAGACAAAATTTCACCCATAACATGATTGTGAACAAGCCCAAACATCATATTTGATATACGTTGGTATTTACGTTCTAGTAGGCTAGTCATCACGTCAAGCATGTAAATTATCTAAACAATCGAAAAAATAAATTAACAAAATAATAACAATAATAATAAAGACAAAAATGAAAAGAAAAATGCATATTTTCCTGGTGCTTTCTTAGCAGTGTTGTAGTGTGAGAGTCTCAGACATAATCTAAATCTATTCTTTTACCATTTGGAAAGGTTTTCTAACAAATGAGACTAATCTATGCTACTTATTTTTTTATTTTTTTAGTTATAAGCTTATGCTTGTGCTATAAATTGTGCTACTTAGGCATGTAATCATTAAAAATACCTTCAGGTTGTAAGGTGTTAATACTGTAAGTACTGTTTTGTTCACTGCTAGTTCAGATTAACGAGCAAAACATTTTAAAGTTTTACCTTTTTAAGTAAAATAATGACATTGAGATAAGCATATTACAAGCTGTTTCAAAAGCATGCCATCATTAGTATCACATATTTAATTATATATTTATATCTGTGTGTGTCCGTATGTGTGTGTACAGTACACGCATGAAGGCTTAATGCTGGTGGTCCCTCTGACAATGATATTTATTGTCTTTAGGCCATAACAAGTCCATCTGGTTTTGATTGTGCTTCCAGAACCCCCTCTTACTCTGGAGAGACAGAAATCAAGAAAGAACGGACAGAAAAAGAGAAAGAGAGACAGTGGACAAACACTTCTCATTTCATTCTCGTTTCAGTGCTCACATAATACGTGTGAAACAGACACATTAATAAACACCTGAACAGAAGTAACGTCACCTGCTTTGGCCAAGAGACATGTAGTTTGTATATTCATCACAATATGGCATTTACAGCACCGGGTTTGGACATGTGACCTTTGCCCTCCACAGACCATGATGGATATATTTCCATTATCAAAAAAATAAAAGTTGCAAAAAAATCTATATAATATGAGGACTGACTTTTCACAGAAATAATGATCCTAACTGACAAAGTCTCACCACATTACATACTGTATATAAATACTTAATATTGAGAGACAGATGGACATGGATTTTCCTCCAGAGAAAATAATACAGTGGAAGTTGTGTATATATATATCCACCCTGACCTAAAAGTGCATTTTCACACACTAACATTGAAGCAAAGGGCCACATCAGATGACTTCAGGGTGAGAAAGAGTCTGAACGTGTCTCTTGTGCAACAGTTCAAATCTCTGCAGTCGACTCACACTGTCCAAGAGACACGAGAAGGAATGTTATAATAAATAAAAACACATGCACTTTGTGTTCTCGTGCATTTAGTGTTAAAAATGTCAGAATGTATTTACCTTAACTTGTTAACTGTCACCCGTCCCCTCTGTGGGACGCCTAAGTTTATTCACTATTTTACAATTAAATACTAATCTAATCATGACAAACTATATATCGTTGGAAAGGTCTAAGACTCCTAAATATTTTTTTAACAAAAAAAGTGGTAAAATATCTATGTAGGAAAATTATTAGATTAATTTATGACAAGAGTGCACCTGAAAAATCTACATCATAACAGGAGTTCTGACCTTTGTCACAGACAGTCTTCTTAGTTGCCTTTTTCCCTATCATACTTTAGAAATCATAAGAAATTATATATCAGTTGAAAACTTAAAATCTCAAAACTCATCCTTTGAAACCCATTTTAAAATCAGACATTGCATGGAAATGGTACATAAAAATCATGTTACAAAATGTTTTCGTTCATGAATTATAAAAATGTAAGTTTGGCTAGTGCACTATAATGTCTATGTTCAAAACTGTGAGTGACAGTTAAGGGGTAAAATTAAACAGTCATAACTATAGAAAAATAATTCAGAGAGAAGTTAGACAGAAAAATACAGATATATGTTTTGGCACCTCTTAATTTAAAACATGTAAACGAAATCTCACAGTTCAAACCCAAAACATTACTTTTCTATATCAGAGCAATTTCATATTGCAAATGCAATTAGTCAAGTGCTGATTTATAAACATGTCAAATTTATATAGGACTGCAATCTGTGTTGGGGGTAATGCATTACAAGTAACACAAGTTACGTTATCAGATTACCTTTTTTAAGTAACTAGTAACGCATTACTTTTTAAGTTATGAGCAAATACATAAAAAACAATAAATAAATAAATAACGCCAGTTGCCTTGTTGAGAGAAATCAGGAGTAAGTGTAGAGCGTTGTGTGTGAATATGATCTTACTGTAGTTCTAGACTAAATATGAACATGTATTTATTCATCTCACCTGCACAAAAACACATTCAGTGTTCCTCAGAATCAATAAAAACAGTCAAATTCAAACTCAGAATATGATGCAAACCTGTAATAGTATGCTAAATAACACAAATATCCTTTGTATTTAATCCCATTTTATTAATCAGTGTCTTTGCTGCTGACCTTCAGTAATCCAGTTCAACCATATTAATAAGCAAAAATGACTTTAGATAAACATAACATCTGTGTTTCCTTGTGATTGTGTTTTCTTCTCTTGTGTCCTATTCTTCATGTGATCCAGAACGACAGCACAGCTAAACAGTTAGTTTGAGCTGCTCTACTGTACAGACATTTCTCTCAGCATTTCTTGCACTTTTTCTCCAAAAAAAAAATTAACTTTTGTTTTAAAAACAAACAAGCAAACCCAGGCCAGATTGAACAAAGTAATGCAAAAGTAACGTAACGCATTACTTTTTTTTAATAAAAAGCAATAGTCATCATACGTCTGTTTACTGGTTAAAGCCTTAACTGCAGAAGCCATAATAATAGGATAAAGTTAAAATGTGTGATGTCACAGAAATCATAATACTATTTAGAAATGACCCAAAAGATAATTGTTAAAATTAAACACTTGTCACAAATACAAGAATTAAAGATGCAATTACGTGAAAATTAGGAGAAAATTATAAAGAGCTGTGAATTGAGTCAAAAGCTGCCAAGGTATAATAACGGAAGAACGGTTTTAAAAAGTGGTTATTTACAACAGGATCTGCATTTGCATGGGTTTAAATAAAAGATGTTTGTTATACGAGACAATAAAAACAACTGTGTGCATCAAAACCACTCCTTCCCTGATTAAAAAAAGATAAAGAGTTTTAACAAGTTTCAAAAATCAACAAATTTGCGTTAGCTGAATCTCAAAAATATGTTCTGCTTTGAATTAGCAGTGCTTATTTCCTCGTCAGGCTCTGGCAGCCAGAGGCTCATACTGTAAATAATGTATCACTAATCAGAATACAGTCACTTCTGAACAACAAGCTTCTGCACACAGACAGGTCTAGCTGGAGCTAGTTACCCACACTAACCAGCTAAACCTCATCCATCAGGACAGAGCTGAGAGTGCTGAAGTCTGAAGAGCTATTTGTATCATAGTTTTGACTGAAATATGGTACAAGAACAGTCTACTGTTCAGTGAAACGCTGATGATGCTAACAGCAGCTTTGTAGTTAACGACTAAAGAAAGCACAACTGGTGAAAACGTCTCGAGTCCTGCCCTCTAGTGGACACAAACACTGAGACGTCTCAAGACGTGAAGCCGCTCACATCAGACCAGACCGGCGTCTGCGCTGGAACTGTGTGAATGGCTCTCTCGGGTAGGTCTTGCTTTTATTTTGCATGCTTGTGTATAAATAAACAACATTATTTTTTATAAAACAAAAAGTTAAAGTTAAATTTAATTTAATTAAATAATTAATTTGTATTCCCTGTCTATGCAATCAGTAGTCTAAGGTGTGACTCATTTAAACACCAATCAAAATACAATGTTCATCAATATACAAATACAAAAATAAACCAAACCTGAACAGAGACTTCATCTAAATATCAAAATATATATTTACTTTGAATTGTCTCATATCTCATTACAAGACCGACTGAACAAAGGAAAAGAAAGATAAGACTTTTCTTTTATTATATTCTTCTATATTCTACAATATAGTTTTAATTCACATTTGCATGAAAAACACTGTTAACATATAAAACAAAATCTCTAAAACTACTTTTGCTTTTGAATCTGTTACGATCATTTTCATATTATTTTCACAATAAATAATGTTCTAAAGTGCATATAATGCAATGTTACATACTAACATTCAAAACATATATATATAATATATTAGCTTTAACATGATAATTTTTCAGCTTTCTCTCAAAATCATATCTTGAATCCCTTTTCAATTCTGTAGAACATGTAAAACCTAAAAACAACATTTGTGACAACAATATTCACTCAATAATCTCTCATAATTCAGGTATATTTCAGCCATTATATAGGTGCATTCAAAAATCAGCACATTATTGAGTAAGCTTGAAAATTATAATGTTACAGCAATGGCACTAAAGTTTATTTATAATAGTCATTTATAATAATCAAAAGCTCTGGTAACACTTCACTTAAAGCATTTCTGTAAAATGCATAATAAAGGTATTCATAATGTACATTGTAATTAATTTTATCATTGCATAAATAATTGTAACAAAAGTGTAATGCATTACAATATATGAAGGTTTGTTTGTTCTGTGTTTAATGCATTCAAGCTGAAACAATGAATAGATAAGTATTATCATGTATTATAACTGTTACATGAGATCATGCATTAAAAGGCTCATTACATTTATAATGCATTATATATAAAGGCTTTAATTAAAATGTTACTTCATGTTATGATTTAGATTGCTTTATGGTTCAAGTATGTTTTTTGCTTTACTGCTTTACACTGCTTTTATATATATTTTTCCATTAGTGTAGAATATGTTTTTTTAATTACATAATATAATATTCTAAGGGCTCATATAGTGTGATTTTTTTTTTTTTTTTTGATGTGAACTACCCATTTTGATTTCTACTTCATTTCAGTATCATCAGTGTATGAATCCCAAAACAGAAAGTGTGTGAGGCCGGATAAGATCTGCAAAATCAAATTACATCTTCAATGACATGTAATTCAATAAATGTTAATGTGGACGATTCAGTGAACGCAGTGTGTCTGTATGTAATATAATGTCCAGTAATCCTCATGGTTCCACAGCAGGCTTGGTCCCTGAAACAGAAGATAAAACATCATCAACTTTATGTCGTTTCTGGACATAAAAAGCAAATTTCCCCAGTTCATGTGATATATTGAGAGTGGACTTACATTAGCTCTCAGGTGGAGGCAGACAAGAGTTTCTGCGCGAGCGACATCTATTTTTCTGTGAAGAAAACCAAGATACTCTTAGAAGTTCAACGAAATCCCATAATTCACAGATTTTGGCAGAAGAATGCGAGCGTCTTGTGTTAAACGCAGGCTGTACCTTCTGATGCAGGCGGAAGTGAACGACTGAATCCGACAGCCAGGGGTGCTTCAGTGCTTCGGTGGCTCCTATCCTCCAACTACACACACACACACACACACACAGAAAACACATCGCCATAAACACAAGGTTTTGAGTTCCAGTCCTGCAAGAGTGATGCATGAACTACTGCCACTGCACTATCAGATAGTAATACTCAAATGTTTGAATGTGAATGATGCAACTAAAGGCAAATAACCATATCATCATCATGCAGAGTAATGTAGCAAACGATCTCGACTGTCTCTTTAATACATGTATTAATCTCTTGAGCACCTTTTATCCACCACGAGCAGTTTGGAAATGAAATCCTTGGCTTCTTCTGAGACTTCTGAGAATTCATCCTCCTCGAAGTTCCACTTACAGGACAAAATATTGTTCAGCGTCTCATTCTCATCGTCCCCGAGGAAGGGCGAAAAACCACTGAGCCTGGAAAATACAAATTATACACAGATAAATTAGTGTTGGATTTACTTTGAATGAATTATTACTGTACATTTTACAAATAATTACAAAGAAATGGCAAGTAACTCACTGAATTAATAAATAAAATAGCATATTTTATCAAATATATATTATATAAAATAGAATAAATAAAAAAATAAAATATAGAAATATTAAAAAACAAAAACGACCAAAAATTACAAAAACACAAAACAAAATTACTAAAACCTAAACTAAAATTAACATGAAAACTGAACATGTTAAAATAAATGTATAAATAATAATATCAAAATAAGTCAAAATATTACTAAATATTATAATTTTTATATAATATTAATATTATAACTTTGAAGCAGTTTTCACTCAGAAATATAGCTAGTACATTTCTCAAATAATTACAAAGAAATGGCAAGTTTAAAAAAAAACTGAAACAAAAATAGAAATGTAAAAATGTAAACAGAAAATATGAAAATAAAATACTAAATAATATAAAAAATATATAATCATAAAAAAATGGTGTAGGATTTTCTTTAAAACATTTTTCAAATTGTTAGTAAATTTCACAAATAATTATAAAGAAGAGGCTGCATTAAACACTGAATTAAATGCAAAATTTTGAAGCAGAAAGTCAAATAGTATTTTCTTGTAAAATGCTCTCCAATAAACTATACAGTGCTTAATTTAAAGATAAACTAAAGGGGAGGTTTTGTTAAATGCTAATTGTAGTTCAGCTAGAACATTTGACAGCGTGTGTAACAGCACATGTGACTCACAGCATGTACGTGATGACGCCCAGACTCCACATGTCTGTGTTGAACGACACAAAATCATAGTTGACCACCTCAGGAGAGAGAAACTCTGGCGTCCCGAAATTCACCCGCAACTTCTCTCTGGGCTGATACCTGAAGAGAACGAACGTCTCTTAACTCATACGCTCTCTCATTTCTGAACAAAGACATCAGTGCCGTGAGCGCACTTACTTCCTGGCGAGTCCGAAGTCGATGATCTTGACTTTATTTGTGAGTCTGCTGACACACAGAATGTTCTCTGGCTGCAGGCCACAAGAAACAGCAACGGTTATGAAGGTTACTGTGGTTATTTGCTTTAAAACTAGAGGAATGTCGGCTGTTTTCTCCTCTGAGGGCCAATGACAGATCGTATTTTTTAGATGTAAGTGTTTTTATTGTTGCATTACACTGGGTCTCTGGTTGTACCTTTAGGTCCAGATGGAGGATGTACATTTTGTGCAAGTAGCGCAAGCCTTCACAGATCTGCCTGATGAACATCACCGTGTCGAGCTCCGTCAGCTTATAGTTCTCATCGATGATTCTGTCGAAGAGTTCACCTCCATCAACACTGTTCAGAGAGATCAGCACAGAATCATTTTAATTAACTTTACAATCCTTACTTGTGGTTACAAGTTACTCATTATCAGAAGTATAAAACTACCCCTTAACTGTCACCCCCCATTTTTGAACATATACGTGAGAGTGCACTATCAAAACTTAAACTCCTATAATTCATGAATGCTTTGGAATACAGATATAAGATTGGTCTCTTTTTTAAGAAGACAATCAGCAGATTACTGTAGAAGTGGAATTATTTTAAAATATGAAAGTATCAAAAAGTTATAGAAGTTTAAATTTACTGTAAAGAAAATATACAGTAATAAATATTTTTTTATATTTTATATAAAATAAATATTTTACATAACAGGTTTTACTCTAAAATTGATATAAAATTAAAGCCTTATGTCTAAATAAGTTATGTTCCAAATTTGAAGTTGATATGAATAAAATTGAGGTTCCTGTGAGATTTTATTTATGGTGTCATACCACAAACAGCCACCGGGTGCCATCCAAACTCCATTTAAATTTTTTTGATGCATTTTTCTGTCACAAATGTCTAAATTTCTCTGCCAATTTTACTCCGATCACAAACAGACCACCAAATATGGAATCCTGAGAGTCAGACCTTTCCGACAATATGTATTTTGTCAAGATTATAAAAAGTTATGATTCTAAAAGGCCGTAATGCATTTTGTAATATGACACTTGACACCGCCCACTAAGGGGGAGGAGACCGCCAAAAGATTTTAAAGTACCATTTCCATGGTAACGCAATATCCGATTTCAAAATGGTTTTCACAGGATGAATTTTGAGGTTTTAAGCTTTCAAATGATATATAATGTATGATGATTACTAAAATATTTGATAGGGAAAAAAGACAAGGAAAAAAAGAGCACCAAGCGTCCCACAGGTGGGACGGTGACAGTTAAGGGGTTAATTTTTATTTTTACAAATGGTACTACTTTTAGTATATATATATATGCAGTGCCATGAAAAGGTTTTTGCCCCCTTCCTGTTTTTTATAATCGTTTGCATATTTGTCACACTTAAAAGATTCAGATCATCACACAAATTTTAATATTACACAATATGACAATGCAAGTAAATACAAAATGCAGTTTTTAAATGATGATTTAATTTATTAAGGGAAACAAAGCTGTCCAAACCTACCTGGCCCTATGTGAAAATTGAATTGCCCCCTCCTGTTAAATCATGACAGAACTGTAATTAACCACATTATTTTAGAAAGCTGAGTTCAGTTTCACTAGATAAACCCAAGCCTGTTTACTGCCAGACCTGTTGAATCAAGAAATCATTTAAATAGAACCTGTTTGACAAAGTGAAGCATGCTTAAAGGGGTCATCGGATGCCCATTTTCCACAAGTTGATATGATTCTTCAGGGTCTTAATGAAAAGTCTATACCATACTTTGGTTAAAATTTCTCAATGGTAGTGTAAAAAACTTCTCGGTACGTATGTAACCCTCGTTCCCTGAAGGAGGGAACGGAGACGTCACGTCGGATGACCGACGAAATTGGGATATCGCCCGAGAGACCAATCCACTTCGAGTGTAACTAAACGAGCCAATGGACATTGGCATGTGATCATTGCATCCAGCTGCCGCTGATCACAGCGTGAGTATAAGAGGCAGCAGGTGCACCACATTAATTCGTCCTTTCGCTGAGGTGCCGAGCCGGTGACCCGGCAGTTCAGCGGTGGTACAGCGACTGTGGCGACGGGACGTGACGTCTCCGTTCCCTCCTTCAGGGTTACATACGTAACCGAGACGTTCCCTTTCAGTCGGTCACTCCGAGTCACATCGGATGAGGCTCATGAGGAAAACGCCTTTTCTTTCCCGTGAGACCGCGACCACCGCTGCTGCGCTGTAACGCCCGCACTCACTCGCTGTTTCTCACTCGCAGGATAGGAGAGCAGCAGTGATGCACCGCCGCTCGGCTCCGAAGCGAAAGGATGAATTAATGCGGTTCACCTGCTGCCTCTTATACTCACGCTGTGATCAGCGGCAGCTGGATGTAATGATCGCATGCCAATGTCCATTGGCTCGTTTAGTTACACTCGAAGTGGATTGGTCTCTCTGGCGAGATCCCAATTTCGTAACCGACTGAAAGGGAACACCTTCTTTACCCTGTCAAAATCAGCTCTGTTTTCAGCAAGCCGTTTTTAGTCCACGTCCCTTTATATGCTAATGAGCTCTGCTGACCCCACCCCTCTCTTCCGTAGGGTGACGAGCAGACTTTAAACTTCAGCCACGAAACTGGCTAACTAGCACATTATTAGGAAAGGTGATTTGCAAAGATTCATAAAAAAAAACATTATACTCACTTCTTCTGTAGATGAAGCTGGATCACAAATGATTTGTGCGAACATAGATGCATTTAGGCAGATCGGGATCGGCACATTCTCTTCACAACGAAAGTAACGTTAATCCTCTGCATCTTCAGCAGCTCAGATGTCGGGAGTTAATGACGACTGCTATATTCATTATTACATCCAACAACAAAACGCCTCAATCGCTTAATCGGAGACATCTTGTCTTCCCCTGCACCGGAGTCGACACAATGGCGGACAGCTCTCAGCTCACTCAGGGCGGGTCTAAGGTAAGACGGTCTTGTCAATCAACTATCGTGGGAGGGGTCTGTACAGAACTACGTCATTCTGGCAGGAATCTCAGAACGGCCTGATTTGAGAAAGGGGATTTTAAAATAGGGATTTAAAAAAAAACACTGGGTGGATTTTTATCATTACAGGATGGATGTGTACACACGCTTCCAACACACATTTATGTTCAAACAACTTGTAAAGTGAATTTTGCATCTGATGACCCCTTTAAAGAGTAACACATCATGCTGTGATCTAAAGAAATTCAAGAACAGATGAGAAACAAAATAGTTGACATGTATCAGTCTGGAAAGGGTTATAAAGCCATTACTAAGGCTTTGGGACTCCAGCGAACCACGGTCAGAGCCATTATCCACAAATGGAGAAAACTTGGAACAGTGGTGAACCTTCCCAGGAGTGGCCAGCCTACCAAAATTACTCCAAGAGCGCAACGATGACACATCCAGGAGGTCATAAAAGAACCCAGAACAACATCTAAAGAACTGCAGGCCTCACTTGCCTCAATTAAGGTCAGTGTTCATGATTCAACAATAAGAAAGAGACTGGGCAAAAACAGCATCCATGGGAGAGTTCCAAGGCAAAAGCCACTGCTGACCAAAAAAAAAACACAAAGGCTCGTCTTACATTTGCCAAAAAATATCTTGATTATACCCAAGACTTTTGGGCAAATATTCTGTGGACTGATTAGACAAAAGTTGAACTTTTTGGAAGGTGTGTGTCCCGTTACATCTGGTGTAAAACCAACACAGCATTTCATAAAAAGAACATCATACCAACAGTCAAACATGGTGGTGGTAGTGTGATGGTCTGGGGCTGCTTTGTAGCTTCAGGACCTGGATGACTTGCCATAATTTATGGAACCATGAATTCTGCACTCTATCAGAAAATCCTGAAGGAGAATGTCCGGCCGTCAGTTTGTGACCTCAAGCTCAAGCGCACTTGGGTTATGCAGCAGGACAATGATCCCAAACTCACCAGCAAGTCCACCTCTGAATGGCTCAAGAAAAACAAAATTAAGGTTTTGGAGTGGCCAAGTCAAAGTTCGGACTTAAATCCGATTGAGATGCTGTGGCATGACCTTAAACAGTCCATTCATGCTCGAAAACCCTCCAATACGGCTGAATTAAAACTATTCTGCAAAGAAGAGTGGGCCAAAATTCCTCCACAGCGATGTGAAAGACTCATTGCCAGTTATCACAAACGCTTGATTGCAGTTGTTGCTGCAAAGTGTGGCACAACCAGTTATCAGATTTAGGGAGCAATTACTTTTTCACATAAGGCCAGGCAGGTTTGGACCGCTTTTTTCCCTTAATAAATGAAATCATTATTTAAAAACTGCATTTTGTATTTACTTGGGTTATCTTTGTGTAATATTAAAATTTGTTTGATGATCTGAATCTTTTAAGTGTGTCAGATATGCAAAAAAAACAAAAAAAAAAACAGAAGGGGGCAAAAACCATTTCACGGCACTGTATATATACTGTATATGAAAGAATAAATTACATAATAATATTATGATTTTACATTAATTACAACATTACAAACTTTAATATAAAAAATGAAATTAAAATTGGATAAAAAACAGGTATGAATTAAAAATTTAAAATTGTGAAGAATATATAAAACTATTAATTTGAATTAACTTTGAACAGACTTTAATTTGAATTGACTGCATGCTTTATTCTATTTAATGAGAACTAGCCAAAAAGAATGAACCAATTAAAATGCACATACTATTCAAGTACAAGGATAACGTCATTCCTGGACTCGTAGGCGGCGTAGAGCTGGATCAGGTTAGCGTGGTCAAGCTGGTTCATAACCTGAATCTCATTCTTCACCACCTCCTGTCGGATAAAGCACATTAAAATATTATTTTACAACTGAGCACTGTGTGTAAACCACCAAGCCTGTAGAATACAATTTATACACCAAAAACTTTGTGTAGGATTTACTTTGAGACAATGTTCACTCAGAAATTTCTAGTAAATTTTACAAAGAATTACAAAGAAATGGCAAGTGATATGACTGAATTAAATCAAAAACTGATAAAAAAAAAAAAATATATATATATATATATATATATATACACAGGTGCATCTCAATAAATTAGAATGTCATGAAAAAGTTCATTTTTTCTTGTAACTTATTTCAAAAAGTGAAACTTTCATATATTTTAGATTCATTGCATGTAAAGTAAAACATTTCAAAAGTTTTTTTTGTTTTAATTTTGATGATTAGAGCTTACAGCTCATGAAAGTCAAAAATCAGTATCTCAAAATATTAGAATATTTACATTTGAGTTTCAATAAATGACCATCCCTACAGTATAAATTCTGGGTATCTCTTGTTCTTTGAATCCACAATAATGGGGAAGACTGCTGACTTGGCAATGATCCAGAAGACAAACATTGACACCCTCCACAAAGAGGGTAAGTCACAGAGGGTCATTACTGAAAGGTGTGGCTGTTTACAGAGTGCTGTGTCAAAGCATATTAAATGCAAAGTTGACTGGAAGGAAGAATTTGGGTAGGAAAAGGTGCACAAGCAACAGGGATGACCGCAAACTTGAGAATACAGTCAAGCAAAGCTGATTCAAACACTTGTGAGAGCTTCACAAGGAATGGACTGAAGCTGGAGTCAGTGCATCAAGAGTCACCACGCTCAGACGTCTTCAGGAAAAGGCCTACCAAGCCACTTCTGAACCAGAGACAACGTCAGAAGCATCTTACCTGGGCTGTGGAGAAAAAGAACTGGACTGTTGCTCAGTGGTCCAAAGTCCTCTTTTCAGATGAAAGTAAATTTTGCATTTCATTTGGAAACAAGGTCCCAGAGTCTGGAGGAAAAGTGGAGAGGCACAGAATCCATGTTGCTTGGAGTCCAGTGTGAAGTTTCCACAGTCAGTGATGATTTGGGCTGCCATGTCATCTGCTGGTGTTGGTCCACTGTGTTTTCCGAAGTCCACAGTCAATGCAGCCATCTACCAGGAAATTTTAGAGCACTTCATTCTTCCTTCTGCTGACAAGCTTTATGGAGATGCTGATTTCATTTTCCAGCAGGACTTGGCACCTGCCCACACTACCAAAGGTACCAAAATATGGTTCAATGACCATGGTGTTACTGTGCTTGATTGGCCAGCAAACTCACCTGACATGAACCCCATAGAGAATCTATGGGGTATTGTCAAGAGGAAGATGAGAGACACCAGACCCAACAATGCAGATGACCTTAATTCAGCCTGTCTTCTCTGTCTGCTTGTTTGTTTTAAGGCCACTGTCAAAGTTTTCGAAACCTGGAATAACTGCTTCTGGATGTATGCATCTTTGTTTGGATTGTGTTTAAAATACAGTGGTTAATGCAATTTTAAACTGAAAAAGAGCACAGGCAAAGCCTTAGTTTGTTTATATGAGATTTATTTCAGTGTAATTAATTCAGTGTTTTAAAATTTAGTTTTGTTGTTTGACCACAAACTGATTAATAAATGGACACCTCCTTTGTCTTATGTTAAAGTTTTTTTTGTTGAGAATCCACGCTGAATTGAGGCAATAAATAGAACAAAGACTAATTAAAGCAAAAGGAGCCCCTACCAAGTATTGAGTACATATACAGTAAATGAACATACTTTCAAGAGGAAGATGAGAGACAGAAGGCCAACGATTCACTAAAAATGTTTTTAAAGCAAAAGGAGCCCCTTTATTGGTCTTATGAAGTAGTCTAATTTGTTGAGATAGTGAATTGGTGGGTTTTTGTTAAATGTGAGCCTAAATCATCACAATTAAAAGAACCAAAGACTTAAACTACTTCAGTCTGTGTGCATTGAATTTATTTAATACATGAGTTTCACATTTTGAGTTGAATTACTGAAATAAATAAACTTTTCCACGACATTCTAATTTATTGAGATGCACCTGTATATATTATTTCTATCATGACAACTCTCTCAAGATTTTAGCATGGCAATAGATATGACAGTGTTAATGTATTTGGTCTTGGCGGAATAGATCTGCTACGCTGCTGCTGGTTATTGCTGTAGTTGCAGATTATTGCTGCTGCTGCAAGCCAGTACAGAAACTTGCTACTGCTAATTTGATACAGTGCTGTGTGTATTTAAGACATACTGCTGCTTCACAATTAGCATAAAAATAACCCGTAGCAGATCTATGCAGGTGAATCTATGCAGGTGAAGCTGGGGAAGGTGGAGGGTTTCAGAGGAACTCTGAAAGTGTGCTGCAAAATGCTCAAGTGAATGCTAACCAGCCATTTAAATGTAAAGCAGCAAGCTCATTGGCTGTGTATGAAACATGAACCAATCAGTTTGTGCCAAGTCGTTTAACGCCGTGAATATCATCAGTTACGTTAGACCCATCAGTCTGTGCCATCTAGAGTTTCATTAAAGAACTAGGCATATATAAATAAAAAAACTTAAACTAAAATTAACATGAAAACAGGCATTACAAAAAATAAATAAAGTTGAGTCAAAATATTAATAAGTATATAAACACTGAAAAAATGGTGTAGATTTACCTTTAAACAGTTTTTACTCAGAAATTGCTAGTAAATTTCACAAATAATTACAAAGAAATTGCAAGTAACACATTGCATTACATCAAAAACTGAAATAAATAAAATAGAAATATTGAATGTACCTTTTCTTTTTGACTCCTAGCTTTGATTATCTTTGCAGCCAAAGTAAGTCCAGAGGAATTTTCAATGCATTTATGCACCTGACCGTATCGACCACTGAAAGGAGATAAAAGTAGTTATCAGTGACAGTTAAGACACCTAGAAAAATTATTACACTTTATTTTGATTGTTCATTTTAGAGTAGATACTATACTAACTATTAGTAACTAGTGTTGTCAAAAGTACCGACCGCGATACCATTCAGTACTGAAATTTTAAAAACGACCATTTCCTGCTAAAATCTGAGCGCTGTTGAGCGGATTATTAAACAGCGCTGATTAGTCATTGTTCACTCGATCAACAGAGACATCTGTGATTGGCTTCAATGATCAATGAAGCACTCGGTGAAGAGTGTGAAGCGATGATCATTGAAGCCAATCACAGACCTATCTGTTGAGCGCGTGAACAATGACCAATCAGCGCTGTTTAATAATCCACTCAACAGCGCTCAAATTTTAGCGGGAAATGGATGTTTTTAAAATTTCAGTACCGAATGGTATCGTGGTCGGTACTTTTGACAACACTATTAGTAACTACAGTACATGTCAAGTAGCAGTCATTAGTGTTAAGTGTTAGCTTAATATCTGCTAACACTTTATCTTTATAGTCCCTAAAACACACTGTTGACTATAAGTAACTTTGCACATACGTGTCAACGTATTCTACTAACCCAAACCATAACAGTCTAGTCTAAACACTCTAATCCTACTAGTTGACATGTAGTTGCTTACAGTTATTTGTAGTTAATAGAATGTCTAAAGTCGACTGTAAAAATAAAATGTAACCAAGTGGAAAGTAAACACTAGTTCTGAGAAAAGATCCTGCAGCATTTGTGCACAGATATAGACACTCTGATATTTTGTTATCTGCGATGACATTCACACATGTCTAAGTGTGGCTTAAGTGTCCAAATACTTTTTTGGAGCCACTGTATATGCAAAACGACATTTTAAAAGACTTAGAGGCGCAGGAAGGACTTCTGGGACTCTGTTGTAAAGCAGCGGCGGTGTCGTATTTTTCAGATACTATTGCATTAACAGCAAGAAGAACATTCCCTTTGAAGAGATGGATTAACACCTAGTGATTAGTTTCCAGCTGGCGCAGAGGTACAGTTTCACATACCCTGAAATCTCAATGTAAAAATAACTGGCTTGACTCTGAAGTTATGAATAGGGTATGGGGAGACTGACTGTAAGGTTACGCAACTAGCCTTTGAGGGGATTAGCAGAAGTCACACCATCTCTAAAACATTCTGTTCTCAGCAATCGGTTACAAAATGCAAGAAAATACTTCCACAGACCCTCCGAGAACCTCCTGTCGGTTGATAGTGTAGAAGTTGTTAATCTGGTTGGGTTTGGCAGACACCACGCGGTGGCTGAAGGGTGCTGCTGAAGGTGGGGTGCAATCTGCAGGACAGAAGAAGATGGAGAACAAACATGAAGGTTAAATAGTTGACATACCTGCTGACCAGACACATATGTTGTGTTTTGTAAGCTGTTTGCCAACATGGGATGCACAACGGGTTGCTAAACTAGTTTTCAAGACACTCTTGGTCAACCAGTGCTACTAACCGAATAATTGGCTGCTCGTTTGCCCATTTTGAGATTATTGACGTAGTCGACTAATGATTTATTAGTTAAAGACTTTCACATATTTGAAGTTTCTCAAATATTTGAAATTTGTTTTATAGACAAAAATATATATTCTCATTATGCATCCAAAACTAAAATTCCCAAAACTAAATCTGGAGTGGATAGTAGGAAAAACATCATCAAATGTGTATCATAAATGTGAACTTGTTCATGAAGATGGTTGAAAATGGTTGAGAGAGTATATTTTCCAAAATATGGAAAATAGTCATAAAGAAGGAGTAGGAGTCCAAATAATTGACTGGCATCAGTTAACGGTGCTGTCTGAAGTTAGTATTTATAGTAGAAATATCACTATGATGATCTTAGATAATCATAAACATTATATAACTATATTTTTATATTGTCAACTCAATATTAGGGATGCACAATATTGGATATGCCAATATTTTTCAACTAATTTTTGCAGATGCCAATGCCGATATATTTCCTTTTGTTGGGAAGCAACACCAAGTCTCTCCTTTGCAGAGATTATAATTTTTTTTAAAAAAAACTTTGGTTAGTTTTTAAAAAAAAAACTTTGGTTAGTTTTTTAACAAAAACTTACTTGTTAGAATTAAATAAACAATGAAGCTCTTTTAGAATCACAGTAATATTTGATAATATTTGGTAATATTTCATTTTGATAGCCCACTTTAGACATTCCACTAAATATAAGTAACTTTTCAACTACGTCAACTAGCAGTCTGCTAACACTTTATTTTGATGCTCCCCAAAACTGTTTTGACTATAGGTAACTTTGCACATACATCTAAATTAATTTTAGTAACCCTAACCTAACAGTCTACTAATACTCTAATGAGAGTTAGCTGGCATGTAGTTGCAAAGTTACTTAAAGTTACTAGAATATCTAAAGCAGACTTACCAATGAAGAAGTGATCACTGTGATCTTCATCTTCATCTTCATCCTCATAGCTCTCCTTCTTCAGTTTGCTGAAATCCAACTCGATTTCCACACCATCAGCTTTGAAAACACCATGCAGATCTTCGGGTTCCTGTGGATCCTCCTCGCTCTTGTCTTCCCCCTCCTCAACCCTGCTCTTCTTGTGGTCGTCCAAACCCAGATCTTCTTCTGTCACATGTCGTTTGATGCTGGTGGTCACCTCATCTGTCTGCTCAGACTCAATGCTGAAATAACACAAACAGAGCAGAGGCTGAAGACAGGAAAACCAAAGCTCAAATCTTATTTGCAAGAGCATCAGTGAGGTGGGGTGATGGGATCTGGTTCACAGTTAGATTTAATTCACCTCCAAGGTGTTCAATAAAGGTTCAAGTCTAGGCTTTGTGCAGGCCAGTCAAGTTCTTCCACACTGGACAGTGGACACACAGTAAACATTTCTATTTGGATATTCGCTTTGTGCACTTAATCATGCCAAAATGATGAAAGCACAGAATTCTCTAGAATGCAGTAAAATTGAGGTTTGTCATTAATGGATTATTGGACTTGCCAAACCCATCAATTACAAGATGGGGTTCACATACTTTTGGTTATTTTGTATATGACATGGAAACCCAATCAGATTCACAACTCACCTTTGCACTGAGTTCTCAGTTGGCGTAGCAGGCTCTGTATCAGAAATGTCAGGTTCTGAAGGACCATTGGTAATCGTCTGGTCCTCCGTACCCTCTACCTCCTGATCTTTGAGTATGTCTGTGGTCTCTAATAGCAGCTCCTTACTCTCTTCTTCCTCTAATTTAGGTGTTTCAGCTTGGACCTCCTCTATCTTTGGCTCTGTGTCTTTCATCTCGTCTTCTTTCAGCTCTAGAGTGACCTCATTTTCTTCTTTTGAACTCTTCTCTTGCTCAGGTTCAAGCGGCTTGGCTTCCTCAAGGATAAGGTCCTGCTGAATTGGAGTAACCAAGCCATCCTCTGATTTCTGCACGCTGTTTTCCAGATGTTGGGATGCTTCAGAGCGCTCTGCATTCTCTTGATTTAGTTTCTGAACCTCTTCAAGCAACAGTGCCTGCTTCTTCAAAGAGACTGCATCTACCGCAATATAAACATAGTAAAGCAAAAGACTAGATGCAAATGCAAACTATATCAATGTATTACACATACAAATACTGAATAATTGTGCCTGATGTGATTTAAATGATTTTTGCATCAAGTATACAGTATGTCATTAGGTATTCAGCCATGTCATTTTAATAAGCTTTTTGTCTGGATGGTGTTAAATGTAAGTGTCGTGTTTTCATGTTTGCTACTGTATTTTACCAGCTGAATCAGGTGGTTTCTTCTTCTTCTGTGCTTTGAGGCCTTTGAGGCTCAGACGAAACTTCCCATCTTTAACTTTGTGATCTCGTAGCTTAGGAGCAAAAGGAAAATATAGCTAAGACAAAAGATGAAGGAAGTAGTTTAAAGTGTAAAAAGATATTTGTGTTCCTCTGCAACAAAATAAACTAAAAAAAAACTATAATATGTAAAGCAAATTTTTGCAATTCTTCCAGGGTCGCCAACTGTGACATCACAATTCTTGTAAAATGCACAACTGCATGGTTCATAAACCTATAAACTTAGCACAATGAAGCAAGGAAATATTTTTATCCAAGATGTTTGAGATTGCAATACTCAGATTTTTTTGGGCCCTCATTCAAGAGAAACTTTAGAACTTTTAGTGCAGGATGATGTGTGGGGATCTACAATAACACAACACATGGTATTTTGAAGGGCAAACAGTTGGGGGTGGGGGAGTAATGCCAGATTACAGTTGGAACTATAGCCCAACACATAATTCCAGCTGACTTCATCTATTTCCCTTTTCCAAGTCACTGTTCTCCTTTCTAATCATTTAAATCATGATAATGCCACAAGGAAGAAACTAAGACGACCAATTTAGTCACGAAAGTCAATCTAACTTCAGTGACTGGTTTAATGGCCAAGTGAGTGTCGACCTTTTGAAGACCCTCAAATTGGCACCATACCTTCTATCTCTACTTAAGAAAGTTTCCATGTAATGAATGGAATCGTAACATCGTCGTCTTCACAAAATGCCAGTACACTGTTTCACCTGGTTGCACATACTCTGATGATCTTCCATCGGGAGATTTAACTCACCTTTATAGTGACAGACTCATTGTTATCTGAGGCCTGGCACTTGCTGATCAGTTTGATTTTACACTCCTTGGACCTAAGGCCCGAAGGTGCTTTGCTCTTCCGAGAAGCCGGCCCTTTGAACATAATATCCATGATTTTGGAAGTTTTCACAGTTTCTCCAATAAAGCTGACCACCTGTTGAATGCTCATCACCAGTCTTTCCATTCCATCCAGCTTTTGGGTTTGCTGCTCTGAGCGTTGATTTACTGCCAACATGATGCTGTTCATTTCTTGGCACATCTCCTTCATCTCATTGGCTGGTCCTGTACGGATAACTGGAGGAAAATGGATCTCCTCATTTTCCACTTTCAGAGTTTCAACGTCTTTCTCAATTCCATCAATGTCCTGAGACATGCCGTCGAGCCGTCTGAGCACTTTTTCCTGGATACTTATGAGCCTGTCCATTTTGCTGCTCAAGGAATCAATCCCGACCTGGAGCAGGTCAATACCTGTGCTAGAGTTAGCAGAACTCATGGTCTCAACTAAAACCAACTAGACTTGTGGACAAACTAACAGAGATTCACTTGTAGAGGATGTAGCTGGATCAAAAAGTCACTGATAATCCAACAATAAGCCAAGCGGAAAACTCATACGAGACAGAAGCCGGACAAAAACAAGATATTTTAAATCCCCCATTAACAAGTTGATCCGTCCATCTCTTCCTCTCCACTGAACGCTCTATGAACCTCTACCAAGTGGAGGTCACTCTAAGAATGGAATGAGGCGGTCTCAGTAAATGTAAATGGTATGGGGGGTTTTACGTCAGCAGATCCCAGGGAGGGGCTATGTTTGGCTCAGGAATTGCTGTGTGATCTCTGATATCTGAGTGTGATATCTTTACCCGAGTGCTAAAGCCATGTCAGATACCTCCCTACCAGGTGTCAAAGGGGCCCCGGAGACACCCGGTTTCCAGAAAGGGCTGCTCAGAAAATGAATGGAAAGAAATTTGAGTACCGACTTCTCTTTCACCTTGAGAGGTTCGATTAGAGACGTCATGTTTTTTTTAAGATTTCACATTGATGGAACTTGCCAGGAATTCCAAGGGCTCGAATTCAGAGGGAATGAAGCCAGGAATTGGGGAAACCAAGAGCATATGAAGAGATCAATTAAAAATGATGGGGGAAAATGAAGAAAAATACAGAGGGCGATGACATGGTGATGGAACAAAAATATGAGATGGGAGGAAAAATGATTTTGCTGTTTTTTTTTTTAAGTATTGCGTTCCTCCGAGAAACTTTGCATTCTCTCGCAAAAGTACAGCTTTTCCCTATAAAATATCGCCTTCTCTTGTAAACCATTTGTGTTTTCTCACAAAAGTACTGTGTTCCTCCTAAGTAACGTGTGCGTTCTCTCACAAAACATTTACATTCTCTCTGAAAACATTTAAGCTCACAAAGCATTTGTGTTCTTGCACAAGTATTTTGTTCTCCCAAGAAACATTGCATTCTTTTCGCAAAACATTTATGGTCTCTCAATATACGTATTTCACAATTCTCCCACAAAAGTATTGCATTCCCCCAAGAAATACGTCATTCATCTAAGAAATGTTGCGTTCTCTCACTAAATATTTATGTTCTCTCACAAAGCATTTGCATTGTCTTGCACAACTTTTGTGTTCTCCCGAAAAATGTTGCATTCTCTCACAAACGCTTGCACTCCCTCAACATTTTTAACAATTCTCTCACAAAAGTATTGCATTCCTCAGAGAAACGTTGCATTCTCTCGCAAAACATTTGCATTCTCTTGCACAAGTATTGAAAATGAAAGAAATGAAAAATTAAATTTGAATAAAATTTCCCTTTCACCACATATTTCCATCACAAAAATGTTCTTCCCATCTCCTTTTTTTAAATTTATTTATTTATGTTTTTACCATCACCATGTCCTTTTTAGGGGCTCCGAACAAAAACTAATCTGAAGCTGTTTTTTTATATATATATAAATAAGATTCAGCCCGATCTCACGGCAATTCGTACATATTTTACAAGGTGGCTAATTCGTACGAATTCGTACGACCTCACTCGTACAAATTCATACGATTTTTGCTAAATCGTACGTATTTTACGAGTTGCCAATTCGTACGAATTCGTACAAATGACCTACACCTAACCCCGCCCCTAAACCTACCCGTCACTGGGGTTTAGAAAAAATCGTACAAAATCGTACGAGTGAGGTCGTACGAATTGGTACGAATTAGCCACCTCGTAAAATACGTACGAATTGCCGTGAGATAGCGTTGATAAGATTACGTTTCTTCTGATGTACAAACAGCGTGGCGGATGATGGCACGTTACTACTGGAAAAGACGAGCCTGTGGAAAACTTTTGACCCTCTCACAACTGAAACTAGAGCCAGTGTCAGTGTTCTGACTGATTCACCCTCTCCAGTCATCTAAAACAGCTTACTCCTCCACAGAGAAGACAGTTACGGATCGATTCGAACTTGGAGGATGAAATATGAAGCCCCCCTTCACCCTCCCCACCTCTGCCCTATAATACAGGTCGCTTGACCCAGTTCAGATCACCATAAATAAATTATTTTTGAGTTCACAGTCATAATGTTGTCCTTGAAAGATATCAAATATCCTCTTAAATTACATATTTCTCAGATTTAATTTGCATGCTGCAAACCCAGATGTCTCCTCCCAGAATAGCATTAGAAACAGGTGCGCTACTCCAACACCACAGTCACAAATTTGTAGCCTACAGAATAAGGCATACACAAATACGCTGAAATTAATATATATTTACACTGTATTTACTTGCAATTCAGTAAATATTTGCACAAAAAAAAGTGCATTGGTCATTAACAAGTCTGTTGGCAAGTCTCAAGAGGAGGACACTTCACAATGTTCTGGCAGTGGACATCTGACACTGATGGTGCTGTGAAAAGTGGGACATCATTTACATAACAGATGACAGATGACACCAGCAGATGACAGAGTAGAAATGCAGACGGCAGTCATTCTGTGTTGTCTAAGACTAAATAGATACTGTGTGACAAGACACAGACAAGACAAGCACAAATGTGTTCAGGGACACAATCCACGGACATCTGCTTTATAAAAAATGAGTACATTAATGCATCATTGTACAGAAACCTGGAAAAACATACTACCACTCAATTAAAATGGGGAAAAATGTTTGGGTAGAAATTTTGTCATAGATTCTCATTATCATATTACATTAAGGTTTTACAGTAAATTTTATTTAATTAATTGTTGTTAATTTAATAATTTGTTGTTATTTGGTATTTAAATTGCCCCAAATTAAGGCTAATAATGAGATTTTTAATCATTCATTGACAGTCATTTTGAGCCAAATATGCTTATTTTTTATGAAAATAATGTCAAATTTTATTTGATAAAATATATTACATAAACTTTTAGGTTTTCAATTAATTATATTAATTAAAATTAATTCTAATTTTAATTAGTATTAATTAAAATTCTAAAAGTTACATCATACATACATGATTTAGAAGTATTTTATTGATGTCAGGGTACACAGTGTGTGTCCTCTACATACAGCACTGTTCCAGCGTGAGTTTGACTGACAGCAAAGTATTTGATATGTCAGCCCATCAACATATCCAAGAAAAACACATCAGCTCTCTTAGCCAAATTTGGACAGTCAGAGTAACACAAAACGCCAGAGGAGGCTCATACCATTTCAAGACAACAGAACCGTACTGTGGAGTAAACAGGAGCTAGCAGAAGAGCTCTCGAGTTTATATTACTAGCAGTTTACAATGAAACCTGATAGATGGAGGTAATACAGACATACTGAGAATTAGGCCAAGTTTTACTGTGCCGTGCTGTGGTGAGCAAGTGACGAACACGTGGAAAAGAAGCTGCAGAGCTTCCCAAGCTGACATACACCACATTCAGACCATTCATGAGCAGTTTTTTTTTTAAGTATTACGTTCCTCCGAGAAACTTTGCATTCTCTCGCAAAAGTACAGCTTTTCCCTATAAAATATCGCCTTCTCTTGTAAACCATTTGTGTTTTCTCACAAAAGTACTGTGTTCCTCCTAAGTAACGTGTGCGTTCTCTCACAAAACATTTACATTCTCTCTGAAAACATTTAAGCTCACAAAGCATTTGTGTTCTTGCACAAGTATTTTGTTCTCCCAAGAAACATTGCATTCTTTTCGCAAAACATTTATGGTCTCTCAATATACGTATTTCACAATTCTCCCACAAAAGTATTGCATTCCCCCAAGAAATACGTCATTCATCTAAGAAATGTTGCGTTCTCTCACTAAATATTTATGTTCTCTCACAAAGCATTTGCATTCTCTTGCACAACTTTTGTGTTCTCCCGAAAAATGTTGCATTCTCTCACAAACGCTTGCACTCCCTCAACATTTTTAACAATTCTCTCACAAAAGTATTGCATTCCTCAGAGAAACGTTGCATTCTCTCGCAAAACATTTGCATTCTCTTGCACAAGTATTGAAAATGAAAGAAATGAAAAATTTAATTTGAATAAAATTTCCCTTTCACCACATATTATTTCCATCACAAATTTTTTCTTCCCATCTCCTTTTTTAAAATTTATTTATTTATGTTTTTACCATCACCATGTCCTTTTTAGGGGCTCCGAACAAAACAAACTATCTGAAGCTGTTTTTTTATATATATATAAATAAGATTCAGCCCGATCTCACGGCAATTCGTACATATTTTACGAGGTGGCTAATTCGTACGAATTCGTACGAATGACCTACACCTAACCCCGCCCCTAAACCTACCCGTCAATGGGGTTTAGACAAATCGTACAAAATCGTACGAGTGAGGTCGTACGAATTGGTACGAATTAGCCACCTCGTAAAATACGTACGAATTGCCGTGAGATAGCGTTGATAAGATTACGTTTCTTCTGATGTACAAACAGCGTGGCGGATGATGGCACGTTACTACTGGAAAAGACGAGCCTGTGGAAAACTTTTGACCCTCTCACAACTGAAACTAGAGCCAGTGTCAGTGTTCTGACTGATTCACCCTCTCCAGTCATCTAAAACAGCTTACTCCTCCACAGAGAAGACAGTTACGGATCGATTCGAACTTGGAGGATGAAATATGAAGCCCCCCTTCACCCTCCCCACCTCTGCCCTATAATACAGGTCGCTTGACCCAGTTCAGATCACCATAAATAAATGATTTTTGAGTTCACAGTCATAATGTTGTCCTTGAAAGATATCAAATATCCTCTTAAATTACATATTTCTCAGATTTAATTTGCATGCTGCAAACCCAGATGTCTCCTCCCAGAATAGCATTAGAAACAGGTGCGCTACTCCAACACCACAGTCACAAATTTGTAGCCTACAGAATAAGGCATACACAAATACGCTGAAATTAATATATATATTTACACTGTATTTACTTGCAATTCAGTAAATATTTGCACAAAAAAAAGTGCATTGGTCATTAACAAGTCTGTTGGCAAGTCTCAAGAGGAGGACACTTCACAATGTTCTGGCAGTGGACATCTGACACTGATGGTGCTGTGAAAAGTGGGACATCATTTACATAACAGATGACAGATGACACCAGCAGATGACAGAGTAGAAATGCAGACGGCAGTCATTCTGTGTTGTCTAAGACTAAATAGATACTGTGTGACAAGACACAGACAAGACAAGCACAAATGTGTTCAGGGACACAATCCACGGACATCTGCTTTATAAAAAATGAGTACATTAATGCATCATTATCACTACCACTCAATTAAAATGGGGAAATATGTTTGGGTAAAAATTTTGTCATAGATTCTCATTACCATATTACATTAATGTTTTACAGTAAATTTTATTTAATTAATTGTTGTTAATTTAATAATTTGTTGTTATTTGGTATTTAAATTGCCCCAAATTAAGGCTAATAATGAGAGATTTAATCATTCATTGACAGTCATTTTCAGCCAAATATGCTTATTTTTTATGAAAATAATGTCAAATTTTATTTGATAAAATTATATTACATAAACTTTTAGGTTTTCAATGAATTATATTAATTAAAATTCTAAAAGTTACATCATACATACATGATTTAGAAAGTATTTTATTGATGTCAGGGTACACAGTGTGTCCTCTACATACAGCACTGTTCCAGCGTGAGTTTGACTGACAGCAAAGTATTTGATATGTCAGCCCATCAACATATCCAAGAAAAACACATCAGCTCTCTTAGCCAAATTTGGACAGTCAGAGTAACACAAAACGCCAGAGGAGGCCCATACCATTTCAAGACAACAGAACCGTGCAGCTGTGGAGTAAACAGGAGCTAGCAGAAGAGCTCTCTTGAGTTTATATTACTAGCAGTTTACAATGAAACCTGATAGATGGAGGTAATACAGACATACTGAGAATTAGGCCAAGTTTTACTGTGCCGTGCTGTGGTGAGCTGGTGACGAACACGTGGAAAAGAAGCTGCAGAGCTGCCCAAGCTGACATACACCACATTCAGACCATTCATGAGCTGATATGAAAGCTAAATAACACATGTTGTGCCGTAATGAATACACAACTAGAGATTAAGGCATAATGTGTCATCTCTTGGACAAGGTGGGACAAATGTTTTGAGACCTGAACTAGTTCAATGCACGGGCTGAAATCCCCAATCAGGTCCAAGCATGAATTGTTCTTTTGGCAAGATGAAAAGCTGAAGTTGAGTACATAGATAAGGAAACTTGGGTTCAAGTATCTGTTTCTGTCATCTATCAAGCAAAATCAATGATACATATCTTTTAAGCACCATGTACTGTATATTTTAAATAAAAGCATCTAAAGTATTCCAAGACAGGTGTATCTTTTTATGTGACAATGTGCTTGTTGCATCAGAGCGAGTAAATGTACTGTATGTACACAGACAGAGACGAGCAGTTTTCATGTTGTTTATAAGATCTGATTTATGAATTACAGAGAGTACCAAAGACAGCCAGAGATGGACACATATAAACACAGTGTGAGCGAGTGCAGTCTGATATCGGGACACCCATTCGGCAGGGGATTCTTGATCACCCCCTCTGTCCAGCAAGAACACTCTGTCCCAGGACATTTGGGGGTGGTTTGCGACCCCCTGGCCTGCAGTACCAGTATCATTTTGCTTGCGCTCAAGCCAATTTTCCAGTGACGTGCCGAGGCGGTGTAACACAAGAGCCGTGTGTAACGCTGGTGTAATGCTCTGACGCTCATCCAGATACAGTACACATACAACCTCTGTATGCTTTATGCTTTAAGAATTAATATCTGAAGAAAAATAAGAACTGGCTTGTCTATTTCATCACATTCTTTGAATAGCACTGGAGTTAAATAGCTTGAGCTAATGTCAACTTTCACAGTCTTGGCACTTTTGTACTGTCCTGATTTTGAGTGGAATACAGCAGAAAACAATCTAACATTTGGATGAAAACCCCCAAGATTTGAGGAACAGTTGATGTAAGGATCACAAACGGCTTGCAACTGCATTGCACTAAAAACATAATGATTATGAATATGATATATTATTAGTTTGTTCATTTATTGCTGCAGCTTTCCAGTTTATATTAGTTTTATTTTATTATTATTTTTTTTCTCTAAAGCTTTACTAAAACTTTATCTCAACAAAATCTGAAATAGATTAGAAAGAGAGAAAAAAAATGCAGACATAAAAGAAGAGTAAAATGTGTAGTCAGTGCCTGGTTGATTCTGTGACAGCTAATCATAGCAGCCAACAAAACTATTTCCTAGTGGACTAATAAAACCCTGTGTACTCTGACTCCTGGAAACGGCATATTGCTTGCTCTTGCCATTTTCATATGTTGTTTTTTTATTCCAAGTATTAGCAAATTCACAATAAAGCCCTGAAAAATGCCATTTTAAACATGAGGCAAATATGCGGAAATTCATTACCTACTTTGTGCAGTGTTTGGCACAACATGTAGTACTTTTCATTTCAATGATAGTATTATTAGAATATAAAGAATCCCAACTACTGTAGACCTGAAAACAAAATCTTTAAACAACTGTAACTGTCATCTTCAACTTACATGTAAAAGACCTATTCCTGTAAGTTGCATTGAATAAAGATACCTAAATATCTGTTAACGGTGGGTTTCTGTGGATCGTAAAAATCCTAATTCACCCTTCCACAAATTAAGGCCTAAAAGGCCTTAAATCAGAGCAGAACCTCTTAAATGCATGCACTGCCAAAAAATAAGAACCTCTTCCTCGATATTGTTGTTTTGTTTTCCAATACAAATATCTACATATCCTGAAATCAAGATACATTTACTTGAGATGCAAATTGAACATATGAAGTTTTCTGAGAAACATAACAAAATTTTGTGAGTTTATGCTTAAAATAAAACAAACATCAATGTGGAATGAAACGGTGACTGTGAAACAATGTGGAATGAAAACTGGTTTACCCTTTAAAGTTTAAACAGACATTAAATAGAGTTTTCTGAGCCCATTGACATATATTTGTTATTGTTTTAATCATAAACTCACTTCATGTTGATCATTTTCTCATAAAACAAGATTTATTGTTAATTTGCTTTTCAAGTAAACGAATCTTTAGACATTTGCACTGGAAAACAAGACAAAAATTACTGAGGAAAAACAGCTTTTTTGCAGTGTGACAGTAAACGTTATTTCCATATTCTAGTTGTAGAAAGCAGAGCTATTCAAACAATAAGCTTTTTTTTAGCATTACCATATGTGTTCCATTCAATTCATTCCTTAAATTATCTTTACTTGTCTTTAAAAGTTACTGTCATTAAACCTTCAGAAACCTTTAACTGTCTAAATGTAAAACCCCCTTTGCTTACCATAAATACTGTGCAATGTTGCCACTGAGACTGTGGTTCTGTGAATGTATATATTGGGTGATGGATGGTGCATCTGTTTGTGAGCATCAGACTATTTCAAATCCAGCCTCATGACAAACATACAGGCCGCTCGTCTGATTCATCTGAGGTGCAGACAGGAAACATACTGACTGTGTGGCGGCTCTGAATCACCTGACACTTTAATAATAGATACAAAGAGCACATAGTTCAGCCTAACTTTAGTGGCCTCGGGACAAAAAAATACAAATGCATTGGAAAAGCAAGCTAAATAGAACCACAAAATTAACTATCGTAAAAAAGACAATCAAACACTAATATTGCAACAAAGTGACAATGCAGAAATTATTTTAATAAATAATAATAAATTAAAAGCACTGCAAGACAGAAAGTGCTATAGCTTCATTTTCAACAGTTTGCATTCCCACTTTCTAAGGTTCTGGTAATCCGTATACATACATAATACATAAAAGTAAGATACGTTCAAGAAATTAATCAATATGACTAGTAACTGTTCACTGATTGAGTCTGATGTTGAGTGATGGCTGTGCTTGACATGAAGGTGCTAATAAATGTACGATCAGATACTCAGATCTCGAGGATCATTGGATTCTGCATGACTCCAGTTCACAGTCATGTGAAACGAGAGACTATTCAAACCTCAGCACATGGCATTCATCAACATGTTGTAAAGTCTTAAAGCTGCGTGACTCACTGCATCAGGTGCTGACAGCGTCTTTACGTCACTGCTGATCAACTCTCAATCTATCTGTCAGACAGGTGAATGAGTTTCTGACTACTATGCATCAGGTTTGATGAAGTGACATGCAGTGTTGCATCACTTTAGTGTGCTCTGCCAAACGCTTACATTGTTTCCATAGGCATGACAGCACTCAGTGTGCTTAAATATAGCACTGCATCAGCTAGAACCTTAGATTATTTTATGCTAACTTTGGTTAATAAACAAATGTGGTATAAATTGTTTATAAATCAATTATTCAAAAATAATCAAGTCTGCTCATGTCAAATGAAAAGTATAATTTGAACTGCATGCATTAAAAATGTCTTATTTATCTCTCAATTATCAGTGCATCACACAGAACAGGGACAGTGTGATGCACAATGTGTACAAAGCAGGATTATGAACTTCTTGAAAGGAACAAACCAGTTGCAAACTTGAGCAATCATTATATTTGTAACAATACAGCTGTCAGAATGTATTCTCATTCAACTGACTCTAATAATGATTCACTTAAGCAGTTGCAAATGCATCAGATTGCACAGTTTTGAATTGCTTTCTTTATATAACTACAAATTGAAGATATAATGAACAGCAAATCTAGTTGTTGTTCTTAGCACTTTCCAGGTTTTATCAGTGGTAACATGTACCTGTTCACTGGCTGAAGTGGAGGATCTGGATTTTCTCCGGTATGAGAGTAAGCCCCAGATTCTGTGCCAGAGATACGATGCCATAAGACACACGCTACCAACAATCCAAATGTACCTGCCCTTGAAGAAACAATCCATTGTCATTCACTACTTCTTATGTCTTCTCTAGGACTGTTATAAGAAACTCAGCGCACAGAGCGCAGCTTTCGCAGTGTGAGGGACTGCCTTTAAAAAACGTCCTCTTTTTGTTTCACATGTCTTTGCATTCTCAAGCCCCCTCCTCTTGTGACCACTGGAAGGACCGAAGGGATGAACCCATCTGTCTCCAGCGAAGCGGGAGTGACAGGTGCAGAGATAAGGCTGTTTGAATGGGCTGCTCTCTTTTCACTCTCACTCATCATCCTTGTGATCTCTAAACAACTCTTATGCAATGAGCTCATGCTCGACAAGACAGCCAGTTCCCCTCCACTTCAGATGCCAACGCTGCTGTTAAAGGGGCCATATGTAAGATCTTTCATGTATTAATCGCTTTTTATTTCCAATTTGTGAACAGCTTGTCGCAAAACTTAAAAAACAAGACCTTCATTGACTTCCTATGGGTTGCCTATGAACAGTGCTGGGTAGTAACCGATTACATGTAATCTGGATTGCTTAATCAGATTAAAAAAAATAAGTACTTGTAATTAGATTAGATTACATTTTAAAATACTCTTAATCAGACCACAGTTACTTTTTTATTGATTACATATTAATTCCATGGTCGCTTGACATGCAGGTAAACAAGCATAATATTTCACATCTTTTATGAAGAGTTTTGCTATTGTAAATTGTAATTAAAATTTTACATTTTTATCATTTGATTAAATGATTAATTGCGATTAATTGCATCCAAAATAAGTTTTTTTTTTGTACATAATGTGTGTGTACTGTTTAAATTTATTATGTGTATATACGTATATATACACGCATGCATATATATTTAAGAAAAATTGTATGTTTATATATTAAATATATTTTTATATAATATGATATAGATATTTACATGTAAATGTCACGACGCAGAGGAAAGACCACGAGAGGAATGCACAGGTAAGGTAATGCAGGTTTATTGACTGACTCGAGCAGAGTTCAACACAAGCAGGCAGGCAACAGGTAAGTAGGTAAATAGATCTGCAGGTTTCTCAAGACTTTTGCTGTGTGGAATTGTTCCTTTCTTTTCTCTTTTCCACAGGGGAGACGATGAAGAGGATTGCGGGAGATTGCTGGTAGAGTAAGGAGTCAGGTAGAGACTTCAGGTAAGTGCAGCAATGTTCTTTATAAAACAGGTGATTAACAGGTGAGCAGAAATGCAAGATGGCAGGTGAGTATCTTGAACAGATCTGGAACTTAGTAGACTGAGTGATAGAAATACCCCAATCCTCTCTAGGAAGAATCCACAGAGCTGATGGGAAGGCTATGCAGACAGCAGACTTGCATAAAGTCCAGGTAGGTGATCTGAGGTGAGAACAAAGGGAAAACCCAACTTGTCCTAGACATATGCTGCGTTCCAGGCAACCCGTAACCCGTGTTTTTCCAACCTTCTACCCGTGAAAGTGCACTGGAACGGCAGTCAAACCCGTGACTTCCCACCCGTGAACTCGTACTAGATCGATGTACTCCCAGTTCCGAGCTCTGACGTCACACAGCCCGCGGAACAACAATGGCAGCCCTTACAGATGCGGTGTTTTTCTTATGCAAGTGGTACACGTGAGAAATAGACTTTAGGACAATATAACATTGCAATCAAATGAATAATAATATAAGAATAATAAATAATACACACTCAATTCCTTGCGCTCAGGCAGTTTGGCGTGACTTGCCTGGAACGCTACAAAGTCGTGAGTTGTGGTTTGAAGTCGTGACTTACGGGCTCAAAAACCTGCCTGGAACGCCGCAATAGATGAGACCAGATGATGTGTGACTGCTTGGTGCTGGCTTATAAAGGCCCACTGATGAAGCTAATGGCAGACAGGTGCGGTGATTGTGGACTGTGAGCAGGTGCGAGCCAGGGAGGATTCTGGGAAATGTAGTGCGCTGAGGTGACTGGTCTTGTGACAGGCATGATGATAAAAGCTGGTGAACTTGTGACAGTAAATACATACAAATAAATATATATATTTTTTTAAATATATAATGTATGTGTGCGTCTTTATATATAAACAATAAATATACACAGTACACACACATATTGTATATTATATAAACAAAAACTTTTGGATGCGATTAATCGTGATTAATAGTTGCCCAGCACTACTTTTTATTAAACTCACAAAACCCCCTGAATTTTTTTTTTTTTTTTTTACGAACCTCAGTTTGGGAAACCTTGGTGTAATGTAATGTTTAATGCACTTCATTTTGTTAATAACAACAAATGGAATATATTTTTCTTTCTCTTTGATCTATACTGTAATGTCAATGTGTCATGCAAAGTGAAGGGAATAATTCAAACTAAAGTCTCACATAGCAAGATCTATATAGTCTGTAGTCTCAAATATACTTTATAATCAAACAATCATAACAGTGTAATTACTTCATGTGTCGACATGAGCTCATACAAACATATACACATCGCCATGATCAGATGCTTTCTTTTTGTCATTGCTGCCATTTTTGTTGTGCTTATTTTGTTATTGAGAGGAAAGCACGCACATATTTACATATTCATCTAAACGTTGCTCTCAGAGGAGTAAACAATGTCTGGATGTTCATTAACAATATATCGCTGTAAAGGTATTTCCGACCTCTTTTTTATGTTTAAGTGAGAAAAAATAACTTCGCCGTGAGGTTATTGAGGAACTGAATCACATTCAGTTTCTTGTACGTTGCATCATGAGTGCGAGCACGAGTGATAAGTTGGTGGCTGCAGTTCACTTAATGGCAACCGGTGTCGCTATTAACAAGGGATTCTGAATTCTTCACATAGCCCCTTAAAGGAACACTCCACTTTTTTTGGAAATAGGCTCATTTTACACCTCCCCTAGAGTTAAACAGATGAGTTTTACCATTTTTGAATCCATTCAGCCGATCTCCGGGTCTGGCGGTAGCACTTTTAGCTTAGCTTAGCATAGATCATTGAATCAGATTAGACCATTAGCAGGCGCAGTGATATGACGCAGCGCCTGAAAGTAGTCCCCAGCTCAGTAGCCTATGATATAGCTGGGGACTACATTCAGACGCTGCGTCATATCACTGCGCCTGCTGCACTCATGGTACGGCAGCAAAGTTCTTTGATTATTACGCCGGAATGAGAGTATAGTCCCTAGCCATATCAGCCTAGAAAATCACAACTTTTCATTTTCCGCCGGTCTTAGTACACGATGTAACTACAGAAGAGTCAAGCTTTAAATAGGAAAAATATTGTAACTCTTTGGTCATTTTTGATCGCGATGCTAATGGTCTAATCTGATTCAATGATGTATGCTAAGCTAAGCTAAAAGTGCTACCGCCAGACCCGGAGATCGGCTGAATGGATTCAAAAACGGTAAAACTCATCTGTTTAACTCTAGGGGAGGTGTAAAATGAGCCTATTTCCAAAAAAAGTGGAGTGTTCCTTTAAGCTCTGAACAAATAAAAATAAAGTGCATATGATAAGCTTACATGAGATGAAGCTTCAGATTTCAGCTCCTTCAACAGAAATGTATTTTTGTACTTCGCCGAGTATGTCCTCAACATCATTCTGTGAACACCAAATATACACAGTGCAGTTCTTTCTTTGGACACACGTCTGGTCATGGTATTTTGATGTTATAAAGGTACAAACAGTTCATATAATATATACTTCAGGTTGAACTATAATAAGCTGTTATTGTCTTGGTGATGGGCAGCCCCTAGTACATAAACATAGTCCCAATCTGATTCCCAAATTAAGCTCACAGACCAGCTAATGCATGTTATACACTGGTGGCTGGTCTTAACAGGACATAAGGAGATTCAGAGGTGCACAGGGTTTTATTAGTATTCATGAAAAATACAGTTTGTTTGATTGTTACCAAGATTGTTACCAATATGTTTATTAACAAACCACATATTTGAAGTCTTAACAAGTACTTTCGCACCTAAAAAAACTCTTAAAACTACAGCAGTCTGTGGCACAAAACAGTATTATTTATAAAAATATAGTGGATTTGGGTGTTTACATATAACAACTGCAAAGCGTTCAAAGTGTAAACAATATAAATGATGCACTTAATGCAGCAGAATCTCCACTATCTGCATATTTTTAAATGCTCATGCCAAACATCACTACCTGAACCTCACAGCGATTACTTATTTTTATTAAATTGGGGTTTGGATATATATTTAGACTTACAAGCCTTTTTGTATTTAGATTTTTTTTGGTTTGAAATGTTGATTTAAAGTATCAGTTTTTGAATTATTATTACTGCTGAACACAGAGAAAGCATTTTGTTACACAAAATTTTTTTAAAAAGTAACAAAAATGAACAGGAATTTTTATCAGAGCTTAATCCTTCTGATGATCTGATTTCAACCTCTTATTTCAGTTGTTATGGCATATGGTCAAATCATACCAATTCATTTGTCTGCTTTGCACTCTTGAGTTTTAGAGTGTAACCCCTTCCTTGCTGTCCATTTTTTACTGCTTGAGTTGAATTATTGCTTTGATTTTATATATTTGCTTTAACCACCAGTTTTTGTGTGTGTGTGTGTGTGTATGTGTGTGTGTGAGTGGATGTGTTGGTTTTGCTCTTGATGTTTTAGACTTTCACCCCATCATTGCTGTGTACTTTTGCTCTGTGGCAATTTGTAGATTGTACACACAAAAATTTTTTTTGTGTTTTTGTCTCCTTCATTTCCTATGTCGGTCATTTTTGACCGAAGACCACAAGTGTGACCCACAATTCACCCAACTCCCATAGGCATTAAAAAATCTCTCTACGCACCAGTGGACATGCACCATCAGAGTCTTGAGGTCTGAACTGAAAAGACATCGGGACAACCTACAGCCAATGAGAGAGAAGATACAGGGCAAGGGAAATTTCAGCCATGTAAACAATAAATGAACTTAATCCAGATCTCCAATCTGCAATGTTTTAATGTTCAAGCCAGACGTCTAGAACCTCACAGAGTGCCACCTGCCTTTTTTTTTTTGCTTTATATTTGTAAAGTCGAAGACTTTTTGAGTAAGTTCTCCTGTCAATCCCACAATTCACCCAACTCCCATAGATTAAAAAAGCTCACTCTGAAGTGGACAGCCAGTCTGCTGCAAAAGACATCGGGACAACCTACAGCCAATAGAGAGAAGATACAGGGCAAGGGAAATTTACGTCTCTAATCACAGTCTGATGATATCGTTTGTCTCCAAATGCAAGCCCCATGATCCCTCTGCCATCATTGATGAAATTAACTTATGTGCGAACTTTCTTCAGAAACAAGGAGAAAACTGACAGATTTGGAAACAAAGATGAAGTTCAAGGTGAATGCCCTTGATAGGGGTCAAACAACTAAAAATCAAGCCACAAATGGGGTGATTCTGAAGACCTTAGTTTTAGCATGTCAAAGCAGTTAAATCCATACCTCACAAACATCAAGAATTAGATGTTTTGTCATAAATGGGGGCCAAATTTGGGTCTCCTCACCGGCCTTCCAAAGAAGACAGACAGCTGAGAAGAACGCTGCTGCCATGACTAGAACCAGAACATCTGAGCATCCACCAGTCAGCACGGCTTCCAGTTATATTTACGGATTTTAAAGATTTTACTCGAAAATCACTCAGTGGCTTACTAAATACATTGCTGCTCTCTGAAAAATAACAGCAATCATTAGGTGGAGTTAGAAATACAAGTATACAAAACAAGGGGAGTCACTTTTAGCTATTATGGCCCGCGTGGAACCAGCTTGAAGAGATCTCTCAAATTTAAATCATCAAAACTCATCTGACTGTGTAGAATGAGCTCTGTGCTAGAAGGCACTATGATAATCATTTTCTATTCTTAACTGTTTTATTCTTTTTAAATCAATTTTTAAATCATTTTAAAAGTTTTTAAGTTCCCTGTTTTATTGTTGTGATTATTTTACATCCTTTTATGTAAAGCACTTTGAATTACCATTTGTATGAAATGTGCATAATTCGTTGGGGAACATATGAGGAAGCAGCTGCATCATATTTGACGTCTGTCCGTTTGTCTGCAAGTGATATCCTTACGAGAGGCTGACAGACACACCAAAGAGTGAGAAGAAGGCCTTCCATACCTTCAACATAAATGGGGGCCAAATTTGGAACAGTGAGAATGCATGGGAGTCCTCAGCACGATGGGAGAAGACTCCTGAAAAATGCAATGGTGGAGCAAGTAGCAGGGGCGTCTTGCTCTCAAATCATGACAGACAGAAGGGAGATGATAATGCAATTTTTGCATAATTCGTTGGGGAACATATGCAGCTGCATCTCCATTGCAGAAGGAACCCGCTGCACTCACCAGAGCAGAGAACGGAGAGGAGGAAGTATATAGGAATTGGTTGTGTCAAGGATTCCTGCTGAGCTTGTGCTGGAGTGACAATGGATGAAATTGGAGTGAAAGAATGGCAAAAATGCTGAACTAGTGCATCGAATGCAACACCTGGAAAGTTAATAGTGCATTCCATTTGCACTTGGAAGTCGAGAATTCCGAGTTCCCATAGAAACTTTTAACTGGAATTAAAGTTGAAATTCCGACTCGGAATCTCAGGAACAGCAACTCGGGTGTGACATCATTCCAAGCACTTATAAGGCAGTATGATGAAACAATTTCCAATTGACCTGTCGGTAAGCCCCGCCCACCTTAGTTTCTGTTGCTCCCTCGGACAAACAAAGGAGTTGCTACTGTCTTACAATGGCTGTCTTACATCTTGCCCAAGATGTTTTTGATCAACTTTGGACACAGATGGACCATCATTCAAGTGGGACTTAAATATGCCATGGAGGGATATATAAAATATTTCAAAATAAATATGTATCACAATGCAAACAGGAGACGTCTCGTCACGATCGTGGATGATAACATCCCAGATCAACACTGTTCATGTATGGCAGGGTAAGATTAAATTATATTGCCTATCCGATACCTTGGATACCTGGAATCAGTGTTACAAGGACCCCAGGCACATCGTTTTTCCATTTTGGTAGCATAAACACCATCGAACCGACGAAAACTTCAGATCTTCCAATGTTTCTCTATGGCGCTGAAACCTAAAGATGTCTGAGTTCTGTTCCCAGTGCAACTAATACTCAACTGCTATTGGCTCATCTGCGTTTGAGGGGAGGGGCTTACCGATAGGTCAGTTGAGGAAGATGAGGATGAAACACTGTGTGGGAGCCACTTGGTCACTTCCAGTCTTTAACGAGCTACAGTAATTGTTTGCAGGGGTGGATGGCTAGAAGGAAACATGAGCAGAATGTGGATGGAGGTGGAGAGCCTGAAGGAGGCATGACAGCTATAGTACATTGATGATGCACAGATATCTCATATTTATTCATGAGACTGCATGTGCTTCATGACAGCACATGGTGCTTTCCTATGACAGATGCTTCATGCTGTAAGATCACAAACAGTAGCTGAAGTTTGTTTGCAATTGAGTGTTTGTTGCTGTAATGTAAGAGTTTAAAAGTGTTGCATGGCTTTAAAGCCCAGGTTTTGGCCCAGATCCGGTCCACATCTGGCCCGTGTGAAATCCATGAGTGGGCCGGATCTGGTTGCTGTGGGAATTCCCACAGTCATTGTTCCTATGCAATGATTGCATTTCAGCATTCATTTTTTTTCATTTCAAATTTGTTTGTAACATTTATGTGCAAACCAGTTTAAGCTACTTCATTAATTAATTACTCATTAATCTGTTTATTATTTTTTTTATGATATATGTTAGCTATTTGTTCATAATTATTATTAAATAATTAAAAAATATAAAATTAATATATATAAAATAACAAAATAAATTATTCAAAATTATTTTATCTATTTCATTTGGCCTTTTTAGGTGGTTAGGCCCCCATGCCTCAGTCCCCCTCCCAACCCTTCATTTTATAAGTCAAATGGATGAGAGCTGGGATAAATTAAAAAGTTAGGAACAATATAAGTACACAATCTGGTCCTGCATATACATGTGCAGTCATCAGTCATCAGGTAAGCTTTCCTGTAGCTCAAATGGTAGAGCATGGCGCTAGCAACGCCAAGATCATGGGTTCGATTCCCAGGGAAAGCAAGAGCTGATCAAATGTAAAACTGTAACTTGAATGCAATGTAAGTCGCTTTGGATAAAAGCGTCTGCTAAATGCATAAATGTAAATGTTTAATTAAAGACCAAGTCATCAGTAAATTGTCATTCTCTGTCTTCTACATTCATGCATTGGCGTGATCTACAAAGCTTGTCTTATTACCATTGCAACATGTTTAATATCTGTGTTATTTGGATTGGAAAGCACGCTCACTCTTTAAAAACAAACAACAGATCTAATACACTTTTGCATAGTTGATTTCCATGCTTCACATGCTTAATGTGAGTCTGTAGCACAACCCTTCCACTGGATGGCAGCAGTGTTTGATCACTATGGAGCCAAGTTTTGAGAGAAAGACCTCAAACTTGACCATAAATGCACATTATGGATTGGCAGACATTAAAAGCTAAACATTTTATAAGATTCAAACCAGTAACCTAGCTGTTAATAGTGCCATGCTTTAGCCGTTGAGCTACAACAACACAAGGCATGACTGGCATGAATTCAAAAGCTTATAGATCAAAAGTAATGCATGTATTTGATGAGATGTTAATATTCATGTTTGTTAGTGGTAAGCAGTCTTTGTCTTGTATTTCTACCTGATTGCCCTCAAGCTCGATATGTTTCAGCTCCCAGAAGCAGCGCATGGTCTCGACTCTCTCCAGATAGTGGAAGAAGGCCAGTTTGCCCAGAATGATGCTTTGAGAGCGATGCACATCCTTCAGTCTGACCTGTTTGACTCCAGGAGATTCATCTGGAGTCTCTGTGTTTCTGAGCAGGCTCGGGTCAAGCACTGACCTCTCATGGCTTAGTTTCTTTCCACAGCTAGATGTGCAAAACAAAACAAAACAAAAAAATATATAATTAGTACATCAATAAAATTCTGCAACTGAACATACATGTTTAACTGTGAAATATATTTAATTTTGTAGCTTAGCAATTGATAATCATATCAACTGGTAATACAGCACTTAATACCAAATAAAGAAATCTGAATCATTCATTAGGCTATTTATTAGTTTTTTTTTTCTTAGAACAAGTTTTTTGATTTAACATTTTATGTTGAATTTATGCATGGCTGACAAATAGGCTACTTCGTCAAAAAAAAAAAAAAGCAGTCATGCAAAACTATACTTTATGGTTATTAAATCATGACTTTAGCAGTATTTGTAATTTAAAAACTCAGAATTTAAACTTTATTTCTCAGAATCGCAGCTTAATATTTAATTGCGACCTGTGACACGGTTTATTTTTTATTTAGACATCTTAACATTGTCATGCACGCTGTTTTAAGTTTCAGTTAGTTGCAAGCTATATGTTTGATTCAATAAAAGTAATCGACTCAATAGAATCATTCCATCCGGGATTCGGACTACACGTTTGCACTTTATGTTGACGGTTCATTGAAAGGAATCGGTTCATAAGAACCATTCAGTTATGAATCGATGTAGACTTCTGTTGAATCGGAAGTTTCTCGCTGTAGTGAACAAACAGTGCAGGAAACACTGTCAGGATATTTTAGTAGTTTAACTGAAGGTCTGATTGATTCAGAAAGTTTGGCTGCGGTAAGTTCATAGCTTTGCTGTCAGTAAAGAAGAATATCGCGAGATTACAGTTCTCCCGCGTCATAAACTCTCGGAAGAGCGCTCTTTTAACGTTACATGTGGATAAATGTCAATAAGAGCTTCGAGAGTAAACACGGGGATTCAGCGCGACAATGGCGGAGAAAGTGTCGGATAGTGTTACCGTGAAGTGTCCGGTTTGCGCCGGTGACTTTGATCCGGACAGAATCAACGCGCACTTGGATGAGTGTTTACAGAGCGGTGGTGTCCACCATCATCACACAGACACAGCTCAACATGAACCATCAGGACCTCCATCCAAAAAACCTCGCACCAACACCCCTGACACCCATCCAGCTGCTGCAGTGTTCTCCCTGTTTCAAACCAGACCCAAAGCGAGCGACCAGAGGACCGAACCAGTGCTCAGAGACCCAGAAACCTCTGGTCCAGGTCTGAGAGTGATGGAGACACCTGAGGGTCCAGATGGACCTGGCGCATCTTCACCGAGAGCGTTAAGGCTGAATAATGACAAACCCTTGGCAGAAGTCTTGAGACCCAGCTCTCTGGAGGAGTATTTCGGGCAGAATAAGCTGCTTGGAGAGCAGACCCTGCTCAGATCCGTGCTGCAGTCACAGGAGATCCCCTCTCTGATTCTCTGGGGGCCACCGGGCTGTGGAAAGGTCTCTGGTTTGTACTTAATTCACTCATTTGCACCAGATACCTTCAAGTCTTATGCTCAATTAAGGGGGTGTGATCAAACTCATGTAGCTGGGTGAAAGATGAAAGGGGTTTCCATGCATCAAAACAATAAAAAGTTAATACAGTGCCATTAAGTGTAACAATAGTTAACTCGTGTCAGTTATATTAAGAACTAGAATCATTAATAATTAGGCCTAATTGAAATTTTAAATCTTCTTTACCAATCTTTGCTTCTATCCTTCAAACCACACATTTATCAGCAAGACATATTTAATCATTTCTAATATGTGACCCTGGACCACAAAACCAGTCTTAAATGTAAATTGAGATGTATACATCATCTGAAAGCTGAATGAATAATATTTCCATTGATGTATTGTTTGTTATGATAGGACAATATTTGTCTGAGATACAACTATTTGTAAATCTGGAATCTGAGGGTGCAAAAAAATCTAAATATTGAGAAAATCACCTTTAAAGTTGTTCAAATGAAGTTCTTAGCAATGCATATTACTAATCAAAAATTAAGTTTTGATATATTTACGGTAAGAAATTTACAAAATATCCTCATGGAACATGATCTTTACTTAATATCCTAATGATTTTTGGCATAAAAGAAAAATTGATAATTTTAACCCATTCAATGCATTTTTGGCTATTGCTACAAATATACCCAGTGACTTAAGACTGGTTTTGTGCTGCAGGGTCACATATAATAAAATTAGGCAAGGTGTGATCGCATTATTTTAATAAATACAGGTCAGAAGTTTGTTGTTTAATTTTTACATAAATAGCCTATATCTGTTACGCTGAATGATGATGGAGCATTATTTCACTTCATTTAGTTTTAGCAAAAGTTATTTGAAACATAAAGTAGACACTTATTTAATATGCTTCTCATGTTTATAAAAACACTTTTGGACGTGGACACCAAAATGGGACGTCTTGTCTTTGACCCAGTATCTCTTATAGAAAACATGTTATTAACAAGATTTCAACTTGATAATATGTTTCAAAAGTCCTTTATTGGGGTCCCAGAGACTCCAGGTTTAGAATTAATACATTTATGTAGTATATGATTGTTTACTTGAATATAGATTTTTTTTTCCAAAATTTTCTGAAAAGTATTTGACCTATAAAATCCATTTAGTGAACATGAATGTGCTATTTGTAAAAAGGCTGGACAGGATGATGTTCTTTACTGAGGCAGTATTGTGGAATAATAACAGTGTGTGTTAATGAGAGGTGGGATGTGTTTCGAGAGTTTGTATTTAAGGCCAGCCAGTGCGTTGCAACCTAACTCTCATGAAAATAATGCACAGTGTAAAGAAACAACCCCGTAACGGAAAAAAATAAATCATGTGTGATGCATGTTTTGACTACAAATTTCTTTGTAGGTGGTAAGAGCTTTGGTTTTGATTTAGCTTATGAGAAGTAATTAATTGTTGTTTTTTGGCCAATCTTTTGGTTTTGTGAAAGGCAGATTAGCATTGTGATACAATAATAGTCCAGGTTATCATGAATGTGCTTGTAAAAAGGCCAGGATGATGTTCTCAGTGAGAACGAGTTTGTATGGCAACTCTCATGATGTTAAAGAAACGTAACGGCCCTACAAAAGGCTGTTTTCAGACGACATTCACCAGAAGCTTGTTTGTATGTTTGATTGCTGTAGAGCAGGGGTTCCCAACCTTTTTTACTCCGGGGCCCCCTCCTTCTCCGGTCAATTTTGCAAGGCCCCCCTGACATTTCCTCTTATACTGTACTTCTGCAGCAGAGAGAAAAGTGTTTATTTTTAAACTTTTTTTATTAACCAAAACATTTGTTTTGCCTTATTATTATTCTACTGCATGTCATAAAAAATAAAAAAAACTCAAAATTCAAACAAACTTTAAATTAAAGCTATACTTCATAACTTAAAAGGAAACCCTCTGCTCAATTCTAACTTTTTAAAATAATATAAATGCTATAAACCTATATAAAATAATATAAACCTGCCAAACAGGACAACAGGGAGATGCCAAAAGACCACTCACTACACCTGTCCCATTGAACTGGACTGACTGAATATATACTGTTTGTATCCATTAAAAAAAATAAACATACAAATGAAAAATACAGCAAATAAATTTTAAATCTGTTGAAACACATCGATCTGAAGACGGGATCAGTGAACAGTTCCTCCGTCAGAGCGCGTCTGATGCTCACATGTCTATAACAAGCCTCACAAGATCCTCCTCTATGGGTGAGCATCCATTATAAAACACGCACAGGATATTAATTTAGACAACTATGCAAATATTGAAATTTCACACAAAAGGGATCAGAGCCCCGAGAGCGCGCAGTTTGTGAATCATATAATGCGTGCCTAATGTACGACTCTGATACACAGGAGTGTCATAGGCTACATTAGGCATGCGCGAGTTCGTTATTATGACTCTAATCGTCTTTACCTTTACATTAGCGCGACGGTTTGCTTCATACAGCCCCGAGATGTAGTTTGCGTGCAGCGGTTGGAAGTTTTGAGCCGATGTTCAGTCTGTATTTAACAGTGCTGAGGCTTGCTGCGCCGAGTCCGAAGCAATCAATCACAGAGCACGAGAGAGGCCGTGCTTTGATCATTTTAATTTAACACATTAATAATGAAATTAAACAACTATAGGATAATATTTAAATTCATTTTAAGCCATCTCGCGGCCCCCCTGGAGGATTACTGAGGCCCCCTAGTGGGCCGCGACCCCCCGGTTGGGAACCCCTGCTGTAGTGGATAGTTCAGTTTGTGCTGTTAGTAACTCATCATAATGAAAGAGAGGAGACATGGTGGACGAGCCAACTTCAGATTCAGAAGCAGACCGTCCTGTGTCAAGTGTCTGGTTTCACTTATTTATTTTGGTGTTTTATAGATGGTCACATTTGGATTTACAGCAGAGCAGAGCAAATGTTGGGTGTCTGTTCCTTTCCACACGAGTTTACGTGTCAAATTTTGTCCTTCTCAGTATTTCCATTGAGCCTACAAGTCACGCCTGACAAGCCTCTGAGAAAAAGATTCAAAAACACTCATGTCAGCATAATTAATATCAGCATCTCATTTAGTTTGTCTGCTTGTTCTTTACAGACCACGTTGGCCCATATTATCGCCAGTTCCATTAAGAAGAAAGGCACAGGACGCTTCGTGACGCTCTCTGCCACCAGTGCGTCCACCAGCGACGTGCGAGAGGTCATCAAACAGGCCCAGAATGAGCTCCGTCTGTTTAAGAGAAAGACCATTCTGTTCATCGACGAGATACATCGTTTTAACAAATCCCAGCAGGTCAGTTACATTACATTACAGCAGGGTTTCCCAAAGTGGGGTTCGCGAACCCCTGGTGGTTCGTGAGGGAATTGCAGGGGGTTCGTGAGTTGGTACAGGGTATGACAACAAGTGTATACCATTAGCGAATTAATAAAAAAATGTAAATGTAAAATCTTAAATTTATCAAATTAATTCTCTTTTTGGAAAATCCTGTATTTAAAAAAATATTGTGGAAAAAATGTAATACATTGTAAATTAAAGTAATATGATTTTTTATAATTTTCTGAGTGTAATAATAACAATAGCTATATAAATACTGAAATTTAAAACTGATAAAAATAAATGTTTTTAAAGTTAAACATGCAAATGTGCCATTAAATTATTGAAATATTTACTTAAAATATCAGGGGGTACTTCAAGTAAATAATTTATGTCAAAGGGGTTCGGCTGATAAAAAAGTTTGAAAAACCCTACATTACAGGTACAGTAGAGCCTGTGAAATCTGTTGTATTTTTTCCCACATTTCCTCAAAATTCCATTTTTTCCATTTGAATTTTTCTGAATTCCATTTTTCCCTGTTTTTTGGACTCCGTTTTAAAGGATGAATTAAATTCATCAGTCAAGAAATGTGTAATTATTTGAAATCATGAAACATACAATTTAACAACAAATTATTAAAAGTTTAAAAAAAAATGTAGGACCCTAGTATGAAACATTTTTTTCATTTAAACTTTTCTGAGTTCCATTTTAATGGTTTAATTAAATTATAATAATCAGAAAGTATGCTTATTAATTGAATGCATAATAACAACTTTATTTACTTACCCCCAGAAATGCTGTGTTGCCTATTTTATTTTATTTTTTTGGTATTCAAATGAAGGCATTTAATTAATTTATCTTTTAATCAAACAAAAATTAAACAAACCATTTTATATTTTGGCACAACATTTTTAAGTTCTGCACAACAACTTAATTTTAAAATTAAAACATGGAGGAAAAATGTTATTTCTTTAAAAATATGTTATAATAATTGTATTAAAATTGTTATTATATTAACATTCTACCATGAAATTGTAATATATTTCTGTCACAATTTCTTCAATTTAAACCAAACTTTTATTTTGATGGGTTGTCATAAAGACCGTTACATTTCATTGTATATGATATGAAGATGTTCATGTATTTATGTCTGAAAACACCGCAAGCGTCACACATGATTAAATAGCTGAAACCCCGCATCTGTGCCATTCATTCAAACACAGACTTTAAGAGAGACAGAGATTTAAGTGTACAGACCTACTTTTCATTTATTCATCCAAAATTTGGCAAATTCCATGACATTCTGCAGAAAATTCCGAAGATTCCGTGATTCATCCATGTTTTCTGCATCATGGAAATCATAGAGCACTAGTACTGTGACCCCATAATCTTTGTGAAACATCTTGATAATTAATGTGATTGTCTGCTAGGACATCTGTGTGAATGTGAGAAGTGGCTGATTCAAAGACAAAAATGATGAAAAGTGGAAAAAAGATCCTATAGCATTTCAGATACAGAAACTTGATTTGAAATGCAGTGTTTTTATATTTGACTTGTCTCAAACACATTTTGGCAGCACTGTATGTCAACAGGTGAGAATTCATGTTGTAAGATGTCTGGTGTTGGTACAGCTGGCACAGGATCTCTCCGGAAGCGTGTTTATTTGTGTATGCCAGACAGTCAGGACAGTTTATCCTCAACCACAGCGCCAGTGGCTTTAAATACATCCATAATTATATTCATAAATACAGCAGACAATAGACCCTCCTCATGCTTTCCTATTTAGCCTGGATTCAAAGATCCTGAACCACATTTCCAATAAACAGAGAGACTTATATGTATACTGGACTTTATTGTGTGGTGGCACAAAGTGGCCTCATAGTGGCTTTGTAGCTCTAAAGATGGAAACTATTAGACAGAAAATATGTGGTATAAAAATAAGGTCAACAGAAAGATGACAATAAGTTTGTGCTCTATCTGCATCACTCAGACATAACGAATATACACATAACTTATTATTCTTTGATGTATTAATTCGTTCTTTGACTCAAACCAACTCCTGAGTATCCTGAGTCCACTTGTGATGGCCATCAAGGGATAATCGTGCTATTCATCTCACATATCAGTACAGATGTTGAATTTTCCAGCTAAAGTTAAATCATAACATTCATAAAAATTCAATTATTTTTATTTTTTTTTATTTTTTTTTGTATTTTGATATTTATTAAATCTGTCAAATGCATGATAAATGTGCAAAAAAGTAGTAGAGGTGTGAATCTTTGTGTAGACAGCGTATCGATTCGATTCACGATTTAAAAGTTGTTATTTGATTCAGCAATGATTTTTGCCAATTCAATGTGATACAAGTTTGATTAATGGTTAATTCTGCATTCATATATATTTCTTCTAATGTGTCTTATGCAAAAAAAAAAAAAGACAAGCTACTTAAAGCTGGAAAATCTGCTGAAAATGCACCTTTATTTATTGATTTTTCATTCATTCATTAATTCATTTGTTTATTTATTTCATTTTTCAAATATTGCAGTATCTTGTATAGATTATTTATCTGTGCACATCATTGATTTTAAAATTAAAAAATGATCCAATCACTTCCCAGTAGACCAAATTAAACTCTGCCCTATATATTGTCCTTGTTGTCAGTAGTATGTAGTGGTGGACAGTAAGTATTTTTACTTCATTACTGTATTTAAATACATTTTTCAAGTATCTGTACTTTATTGGACTATTTTTATCTTGAGAAACTTTTACCTCATTACATTCCAAAACATAATATTGTACGTATTATTCCACTACGTTTCTTAAAACATCTCGGTCCTTATTATTTAACGTGTTTTGTTTTTTTTTCACTTGTTTGCACAGAAGTATCAGTAACCTTAAGTGATATTTTAATATATTTAATGTTTTGACAGGCCTTTTTCAGGTATTTTGAGCAGTAGGATAATATGAAATATACAGTATAACATTAAGTATAACATTATTAAAAATAAAGGTATTTAATTTAATAAACATTCATTGATAAGTACTTTTTATTTTTAATGCTTAAGTACATTAAAAAAATCTAATACTTTTGTACTTTCACTCAAGTAAAATTGAAAAGTAGTACTTAATGCTTTCAATGGAGTAATAATTTATTAGTGTATCTGTACTTTTACTCAAGTACTTGATTTGTGTACTTCATCCAACACTGGCAGTAGAGGTGTGAATCTTTGGGTAGACAACCAATCAATTCAATTCACGATTCAAAGGTTTTTGTTATTTGTTCCACCAATGATTTTTGCTAATTCAGAAACATTTGATTCACAAAGTGATTCAATTTCAATTAATGGTTAATTCTGCAGTCATAGAAACCTTACTTTATCTGTGAAAGCTACTGTCTATGAGTTTAGAACTAAATTGAAATCTTATTTTTTTACCTTGGCTTTTTAAAACGTTGTATGTTAAATTATCTTTTGATTTTATATGTACAGCACTATGGTCAACTGCTGTTGTGTTTGTCGGTGCTTAATAAATACATGAAATGAGATGAAATATATATTTCACCTAATGTGTCTTAGGCAAAAAAAAGACAAGCTACTTAAAGCTGGACAATTTGCTGAACACGCTCTTCATGAATGTGCAAAGTTGAATTCTGCTTTATTAATTTAAAGTATTTTGCTTTCTATTTTGCAGTCATCTTTACTGTAGAATGGACCCACCTTTGATATCTCTGCACTTTTGGGGTGTATGGTATCTTCTCTTGTCCTCCCATGTCTCCTCTGTTCTCGTCTCAGGACACCTTCTTGCCTCACGTGGAGTGCGGGACGATCACTCTTATTGGCGCCACCACAGAGAACCCGTCCTTCCAGGTCAACAGCGCGCTACTGAGCCGCTGCAGGGTTCTGGTTCTGGAACGGCTGTCGGTGGAAGCGATGGGCTCGATCCTGCGCCGGGCTGTAGAGTTTCTGGGACTGCAGGTGTTGAACGGGGATGCGGTGGAGCGGGACGCTTCAGAGATCTGCTCAGAGTAAGTGTCAGTCGTGTCCTTGTTAACACAGCGGGTCTGAGACGGCCCATCCTCTGACTTCACTGCCTCATTTTGATGATTTATTAGTGGTTTAGATTGGTAAGTAGGACAAACAGTTGTCTCTCAGCCCGGCCTCGAGTGGACCAGCTGTGAAGTGCTGCAGATCAGGTTTTAGGGCCCTCAGGAGTCATGGAAGCATCCGCTGTAAACACACACGGTGTTGAGTTTCGCTGAACCGAACGCTCTCATTGTTTTATGAGTTTTCTCAGTCTGAAGAACAGCCTGTGACTTACTGATGAGAATAAAATAAGACTGGGTTGAAAATATCAATCTGTGGTGTTTTCAGCTGATGCGTGAACTAAACGTCACCATTATTTGTAACGTGCATCACATCCGATAAATCACAATAAGCTTTGTGTTCTGTTACTTCTATACGAAGCGAAGTCTCAGCTTTTAAATTGTCAATTTTATTACAAAATTCAAAGAATAAATACTGCTTTGCCGCTGTTTAATGTGGCATTATAGATTGCTATAGCTCTGTAGTTCAAGCGAAACATGAAGCGAACATCTCTTCATCTTTACTACTAGTTATAACACAAAATTAACATTAATAAATATCAGAAGATATGTTTAAAGAAACAACAACTTACAAAAATGAATAATGTCTCATGTAAACACTCAATCAGTTTTTCAACTGTGGAAAGACAGCTGTGAAACAGCTTGTGATCAAGAATATCATGTAAAATGGTGTTTACATCAGTAAAGCCATTTAATGTCAATATCTCATAGTTAACTAGAAAAACTAACTCACTGACTTCATTATTATAGTTTTCCTGTCGTCTTCAGCATTTAATGCAAGTTTGAATAAAAGTTATGACATCCATGTTTATATTTCAACAACAAACGAGTTGAAACACAATAATATTAAAAACATTATCATAATAAATGTTATTTACATTTACATTTAGTTATTTAGCAGAAGCTTTTATCCAAAGCGACTTACAAATAATGACAATAGAATCAATCAAAACCAACAAAAGAGCAATAATATGCAAGTCCTATAACAAGTCTCGGTTAGCCTAACGCAGTACACTTAGCAAGTTTTTTTTTATATATATATATATTTATATATATATATATATATATATATATATATATATATATATATATATATATTTTTTTTTTTTTATCTGTGTATATAGATTAAAAAAAACCTTGCTACATGTACTGCATTTAGGCTAACCGAGACTTGATGAACAGAGGTGTGACGTGTGTACTTTTCGGCTCATTAAAAATTAATCTAGCTGCCGCGTTCTGGATTAATTGTAAAGGTTAGATAGAACTGGCTGGAAGACCTGCCAAGAGAGCATTGCAATAGTCCAGCCTGGACAGTAGGTCTGTGCAATTAATCGCATGCGATTATGAACGCGATATTGCGTAGCTTGTCAGTGAACGTCCCAGTGAACTACGGCTCTGTGTAGTAAATGCATGTAAAGGAGATTTACTACTAATCACAGAACCGGCTTTACTGACGAGATGTGAATGACAATCGCATGCTGGACAGAACAAGAGCTTGAACAAGGAGTTGTGAAGCATGTTCCGAAAGAAAGGGCCTGATCTTCTTGATGTTGAATAAAGCAAAGCTGCAGGACCGGGTAGTTTTAGCAATGTGGTCTGAGCAACTCAGCTGATCATCAATCACAACTCCCAAGGTTTCTGGCTGTTTTTGAAGGAGTTATGGTTGATGTGCCTAACTGGAAGGTGAAATTGTGATGAAGTGGTGGGTTTGATGGAACCACAAGCAGTTCTGTCTTGGCAAGGTTGAGTTGAAGGTGATGGTCCCTCATCCAGCAAGAAATGTCTGTTGGACAAGCTGAGATGCGAGCAGCTATCGTCAGATCATCAGGATGGAATGAGAGGTAAAGTTGAGTGTCATCAGCATAGCAGTGATATGAAAAGCCATGTTTCTGAATGACAGAACCTAATGATGCCATGTAGACAGAGAAGAGAAGTGGTCCAAGAACTGAGCCCTGAGGCACCCCAGTAGTTAGATGTTGCGACTTGGACTCCTCACCCCTCCAAGATACCTTGAAGGACCTATCTGAGAGGTAAGACTCAAACCACTGGCGTGCGGTTCCTGAGATGCCCTTTACCAATAGGGTTGACAGGAGGATCTGGTGGTTAACCATGTCAAAAGCAGCGGACAGATCCAGCAAGTTAAGTAATGAAGATTTGGAATCCGCTCTTGCCAGTCTTAGGGCTTCAACAACTGAGAACAAGGCAGTATCGGTTGAATGTCCACTTCTGAAACCAGACTGGTTGCTGTCGAGGAAATTGTTTTGTGTGAGAAAGGCAGAGACTTGGTTGAACACAGCTCGTTCAAGTGTTTTTGCAATGAAAGGAAGAAGGGAAACCAGTCCGCAGTTCTCTAAAAGAGATGGGTTAAAGGTGGGTTTCTTAAGTAGTGGGGTTATACGAGCCTGTCTAAATGCTGAGGGAAAAACACCAGTGTGAAGGGATGTGTTAATGATGTGAGTGAGTGCAGGTACAACTGCAGGAGAAATGGCTTGAAGTAGATGAGATGGAATAGGATCAAGCGGACAAGTAGTAGGATGACTGGAAAGGATGAGTTTAGAGACTTCTGCCTCAGAGATTGGAGAGAAGGATGTGAACGAGTGTATGTTTGCTGGTAAGATATTTTTGACAGATTGTGGTGAGGAGAATTTGTGCACTGATGGTTGTAAATTTTATTAATGAAGAATGTGGAAAAGTCATCAGCTGTTAGAGTTGATGGAGGACAAAGGAGGGAGGAAATTTTTTTAAAGAGCATGTGAGAGTTAGACGAATTGTTAATTTTGTTATGATAGTATGTCCTTTTAGCAGTGGAGACATTAGCAGAGAAGGAAGAGAGGAGTGATCGATACACATTAAGGTCAGTAGGATTTTTTGATTTGTGCCATACCCTTTCTTCAGCCCTTAGCTTAGAACGATGATCACGTGGCCTAATGGATAGAGAGTCGGACTTGTAACCCGAAGGTCGTGGGTTCGAATCTCAGGTCCGGCAGGGATTGTAGTTGGGGGGAGTGAATAACCAGCACTCTCTCCACCTTCAATACCATGACTGAGATGAGACCCTTGAGCAAGGCACCGAACACCCAACTGCTCCCCGGGCGCCGCAGCATTGGCTGCCCACTGCTCCAGGTGTATGTTCACTGCTGTGTGTGTGCACTTGGATGGGTTAAATGCAGAGCACAAATTCCGAGTATGGGTCACCATACTTGGCCACACACCACTTCCCTTCCCTTCCCTCACGGAAAACATCAGACAGCCAAGGGTGGTACGGGCTGGCCTGGAAGACAGGGGGCAGACAGTTTATATGTTATATATTATTTAATACATTTTTTACATTTTATTATTTTTATTATGTTTTTTATTATTTATTATATAATATATTTTACCATAAACCTGCCTTATGTGCTATTTAAATGTTTGTTTACAAATCACTTTTTGTATCAATTAATATCAAATTAAAATCAATAATTGAATCAAATTGCAAACTTGTGAAATCGAATCGAATTGTTAAAGTTTTTTTCAAATGGTGTAAAACAGTTTATGATGAGTGGCACCACTAGTAGACTAGATAGACAAGAACAATCTAAAGATGTTATGTATAAATGTACTTATTTTATGACAGCTATATAGTATATAGGGTATAGCTATCAGCACACTGATTGATCAATTTTATTTTTTTAGAAAAATGTAAATGTGTTTAATCAAAACCATAGAAGGCTTAGATTCACAACATGAGCATCTTTAACCAAACCTTAATTTTTAACTGTCATCATAAATTTACATAATTTAACATACAACATTCAACATATTTCCATTCAAGTTGGCAGTAGCCCTGTATGCCAGATCAGATTTGTATTTATTGTTTGCTTTCATTTATGGAAGCTGCCATAAATGTGTGTAAGATGAGAGCCGTGCCCCAGTTAAACATTATCGTGCCCCAGTTAAACTTTAGGGCAGAGATTCAAAGTCTCTCAAAGTGTCCATTTCACTCGCCGCCAGCAAGACGCTCTGTTCTTCTTGCCCTCCGCCAATATTTTATGATAGAAATGTCTTAACTGTCTAAAAGAAACGAGCGCAGCAGTTCATGAACGATCTGGTGTGATTTGGGATGGTATGATGGGTCTGTGGTCCAGTGACACTCTATCTAGCCCTGCAACGCTAAATCTTGTTTATATTGTAGTGTGGTATGACGTGAGTCCCTTCTTTCATGCCCTGTTTTTTTTTTTATGGAAAGAAAAGCATTAAAGGGGTCATGATGAAATGGAGAATCAAAGATCATTCAAAATGTATTGATTCTTCCTAACACTGTATCTATACCGGACGCCACAGTTGTCACATGCAGTGACCTTCAGTACCTGTTAAATCTGGAAATCTGGATACATTTTTAGCTAAATTTTGATTTAGGCGTGTGTATTGTCATTGCTGTTTTCACGTTTATTAATGTTTGTTCATGTAATGCGGGGATTCCCAAATATTTTTTGTCAGCCGAAGCCTTTTGACTTCAAATATTTACTTGAAATATCTCTGAGGAAGTTCATAGTTTGATAATTTGATAATTTAACAACACAGTCGCATATTTACAGTTCATTTATGCTTAATGGTCACACTGACATGCAGGTAAACAAATTAAATATATCTATTTTTAGCGTTTAAATGATTTATTTTACATGTTTATGATTTAATTAATTATTAGCTCTTTATCAACTCACAAACCCACTGTGGTTCTTACATTAAGCCCAGCTTGGGAAACCATGGTTTAATGTAATGTTTAATGCATTTTATATGATGTTGATATAAAAAAAAATTAACTTTTTTTTTCCCTTTGCTTTTTATATACAAGTATGGCATGTTTAATGGTAAGTTTAAAACAAGATAGATAAAAGGTCATCTAAAAAGTAATGAGAATACAGTACCTAAAATGAGTAGCCTAGATTACATTACTGACTATAGCTTTCATCATAATCTGCTATTAGTATGGGCTACCTACACTTTGTAAGTAATCTACCCAGCAATGCAACCCAGTTTAACATATGAATTGTTGTTTTCTACCCTTTTGAAACACAAAGATTTGAAACAACGTAACATCACTCAACACGTCCCTTAACATGTGTCTTTATCATATGCAATGTAATGCACAAGAGCCTAGCTGCTGTCGAGTAAGAAACTGCACGCAGTGTATAATTCTGACACAGTGTATAAGATAAAAAGAAAAAAAATCGTGCAACCTTACTTGAATGTATGTAAAATAATAAATTGTAAATATATATTTTAATTATATTGTATATTTCTTGATTATTTTGTGTGCTTCTTAACATAAGACTGAAAAGGTTGTGAAACTGGTTTGTTGAGCAGGCCTGAGCTCTGTGTGCTGTCTGTGTTCAGATCTCAGGTGTGTATCGAGCAGAAGGCGCTGGACACGGTGGCGCACCTGTGTGACGGAGACGCTCGAGCCGCTCTCAACGGTCTGCAGCTGGCGGTGCAGGCGTGTGTCGCGCAGGCGCGCACGGCTCCATCCAAACCCGACGCCGGCCCGCAGCCAATAACAGTGCGTGAGCAGCACATTAAAGAAGGACTTCAGAGATCCCACATCCTTTATGATAAAGCAGGTGTGTCCTGTTTGCACTCAAGTCACTGTCCAGTAATCGGTTCATACACACATATATATATATATATAGGCACACAGGCTGCTCATTGTGTTGTGGAATTGTTGTCAAAAATATCTTTGAATTTATTGCTTGCTTTAATTAGTCCCTCAGGATTGGGTATTAATGATGCAGTCCCAAACTTTAATGCAATGCCAATCTTTAATGAACTTTAATGCAAGTTCAACCACTTGCAATCATTGGCCCTTAATTTTTTTTACAGTGAACCATAAATTTGTAAGTAAAGAAATAAATTCCAGGAAAGTGAGAAGAAATACAGTACATGCAATATATATAAGGAATATATAAACAAGATTTTTTTCTGCCTACGGTGTTAATTACAGGATACACAACATATATACGGTATTTATATTCCATCAGTGCAGTCTTGAGCTTAACATTTACATATTTACTCCATATTGTCCTTATGCACATGAATATTTACAGGTAATTGTGCTCCTACTCTCACTGACACTTAATGCATTGAGTTATTCAATGCAAAAAATAAAATAAAAATTGCATTACCATTTTTGAGATAAGCTGCTGCAATTCTTTACCACTGTAAACACTTGCAAGATGCTGGTGAAAACTATACATCAAGATGCAAGCAAACACCAGTTTTTTTTAAATGCTTAAAAAATGTATTGCGTAATGCTCTTGTGCCATACTGTCACATCCACAGTATATCCACAGTTTGTATTGTAAAATCTGACGTGTGTGTGTGTCGCACGCAGGTGAGGAGCACTATAACTGTATCTCAGCCCTGCACAAGTCAATGAGAGGCTCCGAGCCCAACGCTGCCCTCTACTGGCTGGCCAGAATGCTGGAGGGCGGTGAGGACCCGCTGTATGTGGCCCGCAGACTCGTCCGCTTCGCCAGCGAGGATATCGGTAAGCAGCCCGTCCTTTTCAGTTCAGCTTATTAACGGAGTTACAGGGAAACTGTTCAGCAATAGAAACTTCATGATTAGTGTATAATCCAAAAGTGAGCGTCTTGACAGACTAGATGTGTTGTGGACTCTCCTGAAGGTCTGGCAGACCCGGCGGCGCTCACTCAGGCCGTATCAGCGTTCCAGGCCTGTCACTTCATCGGCATGCCTGAGTGTGAGGTACCACACACACCGCAGATACTGGCAGAGGATCCACACACACACACACACACACACACACACACACACACACTGCAGATACTGGCAGAGGATCCACACACACACACACACACACACACTGCAGATACTGGCAGAGGATCTACACACACACAAACATACCGCAGAGGATCTACACACACACAAACATACCGCAGAGGATCTACACACACACACACACACACACACACACACACACATGCACACAAACAAACACACCGCAGATACTGGCAGAGGATCTACACAAACTTCTCATCATTTGATCCCATTATTTATTTATTTTTATTTTTTTTCGTAGTAATTAGTTTAACTTCTTAAATTAATACATTAATAATTAATTATATTTATACTTAAGTACTTTGTTTCTTATTAATTTAACTTTTTACATATATATTAATACAATTATATTCTCATTTTGAATTCTCAAAACTCATTTTGACCCTCCTCTACAGAATAATGGATTACGCAGTAAATATTCATCCATGGCATTTCATATTTTGGCTTTCATCACTATTTATGTTTGTCTTTCTTCAAAATAAAAATATTAACAAAACCAAAATTTTATCAGGGGAAGTTCGCCTCTCCAAACTTTATTAAAGTTTAGATACTTGTTCTAGTTGTTTTTGATTACCCTGATCTTCCTCACTAACGTTTCATCTTCATTCTCTCCTACATCTCTTCTTGAATTATTTTAGGTTATTCTGGCGCAGTGTGTGGTTTATATGGCCCGAGCGCCCAAGTCTGTGGAGGTGTACAAGGCCTATAACAACGTCAAGTCCTGTCTGAGGAACCATCAGGGCCCGTTACCGGCCATTCCCCTCCACCTGCGCAACGCTCCCACCAAACTGATGAAGAATCTGGGCTACGCCAAAGGATACAAATACAACCCAGGCTACAGCGGACCGGTGGAGCAGGAATATCTTCCTGAGGAACTGCGCAGTGTCAACTTCTTTACCTGGACGCCCCCTAATCTATGACTGATTGTGTTTTTAAGTTCTGAGTTCTGCTGTTGCCTTTATCACTGTTGCCGTATCTTATACTTATCACAGCGAGATTTCACGCCTTTGGCCATTTGTGAATGAATAAATATGCATTTGCTTATATTATACAGAGTTTTATGTAAAACATGAAGATTGCAGCAACAACTGATTTCCATTTTTATCTCAGGTAAGTAAGAAATTAATAAATATAAACAATGAGATTGTATTTTTAGTGCATAAACATCCCCGATTTGAATGCGGGTGATTTGGCTTTACTCTCAAATGCACGCTAGAGGATGAGACTGTTATTATCATACAGGAAATAATTATTAGTGACATTTATATTAGTTTGGCTTCCTCTTCCTTTGGTTTCCTCCAATATTCAAACTAGATGTCGCTCAATAAGGGATTCTTGAACATTTATCTTGAAAACGTCCCTGAGTTGCATCCCTGACAATTCATGTTTCAGCTCCATTAAATGTTTGCACAGTTGTTTTACACTCTTATGTTGTATATTAGCATATGTTGTATTAGCATATGCTTTATTAAAATCAAGTCTCGTCTTTCTTTTCTGCACTGAAGATGTTGCACTTACAAATCATTTTGATTATGAGTTGACTGACCGTGCTGAGATTAAAGGGATTGTTCACCCAAATATGAAAATCTGTTGTCATTTACTCACCATCATGTCATTCAAAAGAAAAACCAGTATGTTTATTTTTTATTTATTTTTTTAAATAGATGGAGCCAACATTACAGTCATCTTTCCATTTGGTTCACTCAGCATTGCTTCAGTTGCTGATGCTGTGAGGGAAACAAACTTTCCTTTACTTCAGACATCAACTACAGTAACACTACTGTTGTGTAAACAGCAGAATGCTGAAAATTCCAAATGTACGGTCACTGTTAATCACATGAAATGTCATTTTAAAAAATGTCCATAATGCAATGCAAATTACAGTAGTGAAACAACAAAATTGCACAGTTGCAAAGTGAACAGTAACACTTTTAATTTCGGAACACATTTACTATTAAATACGTTTTTCCTCAAACTCCTAATTTGCTGCTTATTAATAGTAAGTAAGGTAGTTGTAGTAATTGAGCTGATGACCGGAATCAAAAACTGCGAAAGGAAAAAAAAAATTGTAAAATCATCTCTTGCCTTCTGATGCTTGTAAAAGCATCTCTTCATTATTTAATAAATGATATTCGCTTTAATTCTGATTCTGGCAAAATATCAGTCCTGGTACTACTAGATCTTAGTGCTGCGTTTGACACTGTCGATCATAACATACTTCTAGAGAGACTGGAAAACTGGGTAGATCTTTCTGGGATGGTACTCAAATGGTTCAGGTCATACTTAGAAGGGAGAGGTTATTATGTGAGTATAGGAGAGCATAAGTCTAAGTGGACGTCCATGACGTGGAGTCCCACAAGGCTCAATTCTTGCACCGCTCTTGTTTAGCCTGTATATGCTCCCACCAAGTCAAATAATGAGAAAGAACCAAATTGCCCATCACAGCTATGCAGACGACACCCAGATTTACCTAGCCTTATCTCCAAATGACTATAGCCCCATTGACTCCCTCTGCCAATGCATTGATGAAATGAACAGTTGGATGTGCCAGAACTTTCTTCAGTTAAACAAGGAGAAAACTGAAGTCATTGCATTTGGAAACAAAGATGAAGTTCTCAAGGTGAATGCATACTTTGACTCTAGGGGTCAAACAACTAAAAATCAAGTCAAAAATCGTGGGGTGATTCTGGAGACAGACCTTAGTTTTAGTAGTCATGTCAAAGCAGTAACTAAATCAGCATACTATCATCTCAAAAACATTGCAAGAATTAGATGTTTTGTTTCCAGTCAAGACTTGGAGAAACTTGTTCATGCCTTTATCACCAGCAGGGTGGATTATTGTAATGGTCTCCTCACCGGCCTTCCAAAGACCACCATTATACAGCTGCAGCTCATCCAGAACACTGCTGCCAGGATTCTGACTAGAACCAGAAAATCTGAGCATATCACACCAGTCCTCAAGTCCTTACACTGGCTTCCAGTTACATTTACGATTGATTTTAAAGTACTTTTACTCGTTTATAAATCACTCAGTGGCTTAGGACCTAAATACATTGCAGATATGCTCTCTGAATATAAACCTAACAAACCACTCAGATCATTAGGATCGGGTCAGTTAGAAATACCAAGGGTTCACACAAAACAAGGGGGGTCCGCTTTTAGCTATTATGCTGCCCGCAGCTGGAACCAGCTTCCAGAAGAGATCAGATGTGCTAAAACATTAGCCACATTTAAATCCAGACTCAAAGCTCATCTGTTTAGCTGTGCATTTGTTGAATGAACACTGTGCTACGTCTGAACTGATTGCACTGTATTTTATGTTGTGATTATTATTATTTTTTTAATTCCTTGTTTTTATTATTGTGATTATTTTTTTTCTTAATGACTATTTTACTTTCTTTTATGTAAAGCACTTTGAATTACCACTGTGTATGAAATTTGCTTTATAAATAAACTTGCCTTGCCTTTTCAAAAGCAAACAAAGCCAGTAGCTATGTTTCCATCCACCTATTTGTATGCGCATTTTGGGATATCGCATAAAAAGACGCTGGATGGAAATGCCAAGACGCGCATAAATTCTAAAAATGTGCATAAAAAACGTATGCGCTTAACTAAGTAGGATACATTTCTTATCCAATAATAAAACATGCACATAAACTATGATGGAAACACTTTTACCGAATAAATTCCTTAATGTGCATCAAAAAAGACATGAGTTTGCGATAAGACAGCATACCTGGACCAACCAACGGATCGATCTCATTGCACAGCATCTGAAATGCTAGTTTTGTCATTCTAAAATGCTTGAGCAAAGTGCTTTGTTATAAATAACTCCCAGAACTGCATTCCCAAACAGCAGATTCTGAAAATAAGATAACATGACTGCATTTCATCTGCATGCTCCGAAGTAGTGTTGTAAAAATTACGGACCTCGATACCATTCGGTACTGAAATTTTAAAAACGTCCATTTCCCGCTAAGATTTGAGCGCTGTTGAGCGGATTATTAAACAGCGCTGATTGGTCATTGTTCACGCGCTCAACAGATAGGTCTGTGATTGGCTTCATTGATCATCGCTTCACACTCTTCACCGAGCGCTTCATTGAAGCCAATCACAGATGTATCTGTTGAGCGCGTGAACAATGACCAATCAGCGCTGTTTAATAATCCGCTCAACAGCGCTCAAATCTTAGCGGTAAATGGACGTTTTTAAAATTTCAGTACCGAATGGTACTGAAAGAGCTGATAAAATGTAAAACTGTAACTTGAATGCAATGTAAGTCGCTTTGGATAAAAGCGTCTGCTAAATGCATAAATGTAAATGTAAATGTAAATGAATGGTATCGAGGTCGGTACTTTTGACAACACTACTCCGAAGCATGTTGTATACAAAAATTATTACATATACAGTGCCTTTTCTTGCTGCAGCAATGTAATTTTTTCTTCGTGATATTTAGCGCAAGTTAATCAGGAAGTGACGATTTTGTTCTCTTCAACTCGCTGGATGGAAACGGTGCTTTATTCGCAAATGTTTTATGCGATATTGCAATTTTGCGCATAAGTTTAATTCGTAACTTTGGATGGAAAGTCAAGTCAGTCAAGTTGAAAGTTGGTTAGTCAAGTTATCCCGTCCCATCATGCAAAGTTACATGACTTTTTTGATGCACATCGTGGAATTTATTCAGTAAACGTGTTTCCATCTTAGTTTAAGCACATTTTTTCTTATCAGATAAAAAGTTTATCCTACTCAATTGTGTGCATGTTTTCATGCGCATTTTTAGGATTTATGCGCATCTTTGCATTTCCATCCAGCGTTTTTTTATGCGATATTCCCAAAATGTGCATAAAAATAGGTGGATGGAAATATAGCTATTGATGAAAACTGATAGCTTGATCCATAATTCATGGAGATCCAGGCTTCAAAGTCTTTGATTCTGCAATGAATCTCGCCAATTGAAAGTGTAACAGTAGCTGAGTATTTGTGAAGAAGACCACTGCAATCATGAGTAAAACCAAGCATATAGCTCTTTATTAGCAGGAATGAAAGATGGTATAAAGTCTATGTTTCTAAACATATCTAAATACAACTGCCATAGTTGTAAAGTGCATTTTTAGTGTCGTAACAGACTTTTGTGAGGAATTCAAAGCACTCACACTACATAAATATAATAATTGTTGTGCTTTACATTACATTTAGTCATTTAGCAGACGCTTTTATCCAAAGTGACTTCCAAATGAGGACAATGGAAGCAATCAAAATCAACAAAAGAGCAATGATATGCAAGTGCTTTGTGCATGGGTGTTCGAGTAAATCACACTGCATGATCAAAACTAGTTTGCACACTATCTAGTGAGTCACAGAGCATTAACACAGCTGCAGTCAGGATCTTTGCTCAGTGTGACAGCAGCATTTGTTTCTATGTCTGAGTAGAGCACTTGATGCAGTGAAACTCCTCATACATAAAGCACAGTGATACGGCTGCTCTCCAGTATGCATTCTCTCGTGTCTCTTCAAAGTACTGGAATGAGTGAAAAGCCTCCCGCAGTGAGCGCACGCATACGGTTTCTCTCCAGTGTGAGTCCTCTGGTGCTCCTTCAAGAAGGTGATTGTAGAAAACATGTTTCCACACTCGGAGCACACGTGAGCTTTCACACCGGTGTGTATTTTCTCGTGCTTCTTCAAATATTCCAGCATGGAAAAAGTCTTCCCGCAAAAAGAGCATGGGTACGACTTCTCATCCGCGTGGATTTTTAAGTGTCTTTTTAGCTGTAATGCGGAAATGAATTTTTTTCCACACTGATGGCAGTCGAATGGTCGTTCTTCGGAATGAGAGTGCTGATGGATCCGGAGATACACCGCTTTCGTGAAACTCTTCCTGCACTGAAGGCATACGAAGGGCTTTTCTCCAGAATGAATGCGCAGGTGATTCTTTAAGATGTCTTTACGAGTGAAACTCTTCCCACACTGAGGGCACGTGAACGACCGCTCGCCCGTGTGGATCCGAATGTGATCCTTAAGGGTTCCTTTGTGCAAAAAACTCTTTCCGCACTGTAAGCAAACAAAAGGCCGTTCTCCAGAGTGAATTCTGATGTGGTTTTTCAGCTGGCCTTTTTGCGTGAAACTCCGTCCGCACTGTTGGCACACATACGGCTTTTCTCCGGTGTGAATTCGGACGTGATTCTTAAGCTGGCCTTTCTGCGTGAAGCTCTTTCCGCACTGCTGGCACGTGAAGGGTTTCTCGCCGGTGTGAATTCTCATGTGCTCCTTGAGGTTTGTTTTTTGTGTGAAATCCTTTCTGCATTGAACGCACATGAAAGGCCTCGCTCCGGTGTGAATGCGAATGTGATCCTTCAGGTGAGCTTTCTGTGTGAAACTCTTCCCACACTGAGGACAGATGAATGAATTGTTGGTTCCGGTTTTGAGAGGTGTTTTTTGATCCTTTTGATACACTTCAGTCAGTTCTTCACTTTCTTCTTTCACTTCTATCAGGTCTGGAATTAAATTATATAAAATTGTACAAATAATTCAAGATTCGTAAATGTGAAAGAAATAATAGAAACAGAAAATGACAGGTACATACTGTCTCTTACTGTGCATGTTTAAAATGTCATAAACACTATGGCTGCACGATAAATCAAAGTCAAAGTCAGCTTTATTGTCAATTCTGCCACATGTACCGTACATACATACAGAGAATTACTTACTCCCTGGTGCATACAGATAACACTAAACACAAACAGTAGAACGCAAAAATACAGATAAGTACAAATCAATATATATATATATATATATATATATGAATATCACATGCGATATTCATGTGCATCTTGTCAGTAAAGCCGGTTCTGTGATTAGTAGTAAACTCCATCACGTGCTTTCAGATGGAGCAGCATGTACTACACAGAGCCGTAGTTCACTGACAAGCTGTGCAAAAAAATCGCAGACAATATTATCGATATTATGAAATCGCGCTGTGATAATAAAGTTGTTTGCGTAGCTTCTCAATGAACTACGGCTCTGTGTAGCAAATGCTGCTCCTTCTGAAAGCACGTGAAAATACTACATTTAATAACATGTTTTTACTCCAAACTCACTTCATAACGTCAGCCGAGTGTTTGAAATAAATCCTTCTGTGAGATGATATGGCTTCTTACACAGAATAAGGCACGCAATATATTTCATAATATTCTAAGCAGTGAGAAAGGCATTGCATTGTTATATACTTTATTATAAGGAAAATTAGAATAAGAAGAACTCAGACAAACCATATATTGTCATATTCGTGTTTATTAGTCACGTTGAATCAGTGAAAGCAGTTCAATCTTGTGTTTATTCAGCTACCACTACCGTGCTTCACTGACAAGATGCGTGCATGAATATCGCAGCTTTTGCCTAATATTGATTGCGATTTATCGTGCAGCCCTAATAAACACTCAGTAGCTATGTTTCTATCACCCTTTTTAATGCACATTTTGAAGCATCGCATCAGAATCAAGCACTGGAAATGCAATGTTTGGGAAAAAAAATCCCTTGATCGTAAAAAAATTTTACGCTCGCTTGAGGTGGGTTTTGACTCGTGAGAAAAATAATTAATGCAAATAATGGGAGATGGAAACACATTTGCCGAATAAATTATGCACATCAAAAAAGTCATGTGACTTTGCGCAATGGGGCGGCAAAACCTGACTAACCAGCAGAACGATCTCATTGCACAGCATCTGAAATGTTATGTTCATTCTGAAATGCCCGAGCAAAGTCTATCGTCAAAGTATTTCTGTATAATTGCCTCCCAGAACTGTTAAACGACTGCGTTCCCAAACAGAAGCATCCACCTCCAAAAGAAATGACGGCATTTATCTTGTTTCGTCTGCTCGCTCTGATCACCTCATTTTCTTAAATGATATTTAGTGGCAGTTTATCAGGAAGTGATGATTTTGACTCGTTGGATGGTTGGAAACTTTGCTTGTTCGCAAATTTTTTATGCGATAATATTCCAATTTTGCGCACAAGTTAAATTGATTTGCAACTTTGGATGGAAACCTGGCTACTGAGATGATACTGTTTTGGCGTCGTGGCAGCATCACCACTAGGGATGTAACGATTACCGGTTTGACGATAAATCGTGATAAAATTCCCCATGGTTAGTATTACCATTTCATATTTTAATTATCATTAAAACCGTATTCCATTACCGCGATTTGAACAACTCACGATAAATAAATACTGTCCAGCATAAAGCACAGTTTTCAGTAACAGTGTCACGTGCTCAAAGCAGCAGAGTAGATTCGTTTTGAGTGAAACTAGGGCGGAAAAGCTGGGAGGTTTTAAAAGAGTCCTGAGGGAATTATACAAATTAATATATGAATTAATTAATTATATGAATGTACCTCTGAAGGTTCTGACTGTCTTCAGAAACGATTTGATGGCATTTTGTTTTCATCTTCGCTCCATGTAATACCTAAAGGAAGTGTTTTTAATCTCAATACTGCTTTGTTCACGGAGTTTACGGGAAACAGCTGTAATTCTGCTGCTCCATCAGCGCCACCTGCTGTCAGAGACTGGATTTACAGAGACTTACAGTCACATTCCGTCTGTGTGCAGTTTCTGTCTGGCCAAAGACTGACCGAATTTGCTTGCCCTGCTGTAAATTTTGACCGGTTGATGAAAAACAAGCTTATGTGGATTCTACACATTTAAACAATTCAGATAAGTTATCTAGAATTATTTATGGAGCAGATAAAATGCATATAATCATTTATTAATCAATTATCATTTTGACTCAACCCTTTTCTTTATTTAAAGGCTGAAATGTGAGGTTTACCTTTTAATGAAACTTTTTCAAAGCTTTATTTGAACATTTACATTAGATATTTGAACATGCTATTAAACTGTTGTCAGTCAAATTGTCATTTAAAATCCGAACATCATTGGTAATGTTATTGTTTTAGTGATTATGAAAACAAAAATAATTATATTTGTTGTTTGTTGATTTTTAAATATAAAACTTGGTGAAGTGATTTATGTGTCAGTGCTTTTTGAACATCTCCAGCACATTTTAACAATACGGTGATAATACTGATAACCGTGATAATTTTGGTCACTATAATCGTGATGAGTCACCACCTCAGGTGTGCATTATTTTTCTAATAATTCAACCCCCCCCCCCTAGAAGACTGTAAAGCACAAAACTAATCAAGATTGCTTCACTTTTGACATGACTAATTTTATTTGCTACATTTTTTGTTCAAAAAGAAAAAGACAAGTGTAAATCTAATGAATGAATCACTGTTGAAGCAAATATGTTCAGGACAGAGATGAGGAGCATTGATGAAGAAGGTAATTGTATCACAGAGTAGAAGAATACATGTTTGCTTGTTAATCACAGGTTTTATAGTAATCTGCACACACATCTATAAACGCTCATAGGAATCCACTGTTTCTGTTCAACATCTTCACATGCAGGTTTGGTTTAAAGGGCCTTATGGACACTACAGAAAAACTGTAAATATTTATTATTCTAAGTACTGATAAACTTGAAATCTGTTTGTAGTTTTATGCATTATGATTTGGCACAAATGGACATTATTTGTCACTGCTTCAGCATGAACAGAGCTTAATGCATTCATACATTTTATTTTAAAGTGTTTTATTTTTCTTGATGTGTGATATAGTAGTTTAGTTTGATTTAAGTTGTTACATTCAGCAGGGAAGCTGCTGGCTCAAATTAGAAATGATAAGATAACCATCTCTACACTTTATTTAAAACGCAATATTGTGAAGAAGACGGCAACATAGTTACCTAGAGGCTTGCTTTCCTCCTCGCCGTCCATAGTTTAAGAATCAACACGACTAAAGATGTGTTTGAGTTACTGAAGAAGCTCCACAGACACATATCTACCGTTACAGTGTTGTTCATGTCGCTTCTTCTAGTGTTGACTGTCAGATTGAACACAGCGCATTACCGCCACCTACAGACTTTAACCTCTCAAAGCAAGCAGTGATTTCCCTCGATGTGCTCGACTCTAACCTCTTGGAGGACATCTGCTGGAGAAAGTCTGTAAATGCAACGAGAACGCTGCAAAACATGTTCAATAACGCGTATTCATAAGGCACTTTTGAAGGCATATTTTTCTCATCCAGTTGAAAATATAGGTCACACTTGTTATAAGGTCCAGTTGTCACTATTAACTATTTAATACGATTTTTGCCTCAATAAACTCCTAATTTGCTGCTTATTAATAGTTAGTAAGGTAGTTGTTAAGTTTAGGTATTGGGTATGATTAAGGATGTAGAATAAGGTCATGCAAAATATGTGCTTTATAAGCACTAATAAACAGCCAATATGTTAGTAATATGCATGCTAATAAGCAACTAGTTAATAGAGAAAACTGGTCCCTATACTAAAGTGTTAACTATATACAGTATATATATATATACAGTCATGTGAAAAAGTTAGGACACTCTATTGAATTCCATGGTTTTGTGTATCGGGACATAATAAAAAATGATCTGGTCCTTAGCAGGACTTCACATTTGTAAAATAAAACCTCAGATGAACAACAACACATGACATCTCACCGTGTCATTATTTATTTAACAAAAAATAAATCTAAGATGGAAAAGCCATGGGTGACAAAGTTATGACACCCTAATATTCAGTTGCCTGTAGATCCACTTTTAGCAGCAATAACTTGAAGTAATCATTTTCTGGTTGACGTTATCAGCTTCTCACATTGATCTGTAGGAATTGTGTCCCACTCTTGTTTATAACGTTGCTCCGGTTTATTGAGGTTTGTGAGTGTTTGTTTATGCACAGCTCTCACCACAGGGTTTCTGTCAGGATGAGCTCTGGACTTTGACTGGACTGTTGCAACCACTTGACTCTTTTATTTTCAGCCGTTCTGTTGTAGATTTGCTGGGGTGCTTGGGATCATTGTCCAGATGCATGACCCAGTTTTTGGCCCAACTTCAGCTGTCGGATGGATGTCCTCGTGTTTGACTGTAGAATACTTTGGTATACAGAGTTAATGGTTGATTCAATGACTGTGAGGTGCTCAGGTCCTGTGTCTACTAAACAATCCCAAAATCATCAGCCCTCCTCCAGCATGTGTGACTTTTGGTATGAGGTGTTTGTGCTGATATGCTTGTTAGGTTTTCACCAAACGTGGCGTTGAGCATTATGGCCAAAGATCTCCACTTTGGTCTTGTCTGTTGTTCTAGAAGTCTTATGGTTTGTTCAGATGCAACTTTGCAAACCTAAACCATGCTGACATGTTTTTTTTTTAGAGAGAGAAGAGGCTTTCTTCTGGCAAGCCTTCCAAACATGCCATAGCTACTTGTCCCATATTTTTCTAACTGTTCTGTCATGAACTCTATCATTTCACATGTTAACTGAGGCCTGTAGACTCTGTGGTGAAGTTCTTGTGTTGTCTGCCATTCCTCTGAGCGTTACACGGTCTGATCTTGGGCTGAATTCACTGGGACGTCCACTCCTGGGAGGATTGGTGTCTGTTTTGAGTGTCTTCCACTTGTGAATAATCTTCCTCGCTGTAGAATGATGGACTTCAGATTGTTTGGAAATGGCTGTATTACTCTTCCCAGATTGATGGCAGCAACAATTGCTTCTCTAAGATCATTGCTGATGTCTTTCCTTCTTGGCATTGTGTTAACACACACCTGAAGCCTCCAGACCAGCAAACTGCCAAAACATCTGCTTTTATAGACATGCTCACACTTGCTGATGATCAGTTAATCAGAGGTATTTGATCAGAAGTGCCTGACCGCTACATATCCTCTTAATTCCTATGTTAACAGTAAGGGTGTCCTAACTGTGTCACACATGGATTTTCCATTTTGGCTTTATTTTTGATAAATAAATAATGACACGGTATAATATCTAATGTGTTGTAGTTCATCTGAGGTGTTATTTTTCCAAATTTTAAGACCTGCCAAGGACCAGATATATTTTTTATTATGTCCTGATATGGAAAACTATGGATTTCAATAGGGTGTCCTAACTTTTTCACATGACTGTATATATGTTTGTTTTTTTGAGCATGTCATCATGCCTAAATGCACTGAATTGCTGCCATGTGATTGGCTGATTAGATATTCACGTAAACGAGCAGTTGAACAGGTGTTAATTGGCTGGTGAGTGTATATAACACCATGCAAGATTTAAAGCACTTCAACTTCTAGCAGCCAAATGTTAGTCTATATAATGACATGAAAATACAGTTTAATTTTGTCCACATAAAATTCTAGTTAAGCCATAGCAATGTAAAGGAGTTTTATTTTATACATTTTATTCCATGTTTACAATTTAATTGTATTTCATCGCTAAAAAATGCTATTAATCACAATGCATAATCTTAAATGTGGTGGAAAATATGAGCTCCAAAACACAGCAAAGCTTTCCAGTATTGCAAAATTTTGCAACGCAATTGTTATACCTCTAATGGGACCATGAAATGAAAACTACCACAGATATGCCATGAAAATATCTTTAATTATGCAAATGAAACAATGAAATGCAGCAGTTAGTTAAAGTGAGTTGGTTATGCTGTAATATATCAGCATTTCTTCCAAAGATCTCCATGTGACTCCTCTCTTCTGGAAGCAAAGAACACAAAACACACTGAGTTTGCTGTTGAATCCAAACACAACGTTGTCATGTTGTTTTAATGGTGATAATAAACCAACCTGCTAATAGCTGCGCTGCTAGATATTGCGTGTGGCGCTGCATGTGTTAAACAGCACGTCTCCTGTGAAAGAGTAAGTGCTCAGATCCTCCGCTCTGTAGAGAGAATCAGGTCTGCAAACACACAAACACACACATGAGCTCACACATAACACACACGCTCACTGGTATCAACCCAGAGACAATGTAAGTTAATAATGACCTCCTCAGGTACAGGTTGGAGATGCAGCCCTTGAAGGTGTCTTTGCCCAGGATTACGCTGGATGAATACAGTCCAGAGGAAGATCTTGTCACTCTCTGGCCAACATCTTCTTCATTGATGCGAAGTTCAATGCTGAAACAACAAGGAGAACATTAGTGTGAAAAAAAATATGCTTAAATGCTTAATTACATGTGTCTGCATTTATAAATATATGGAGAATTGATTGCATTCAAGTGTTTTTGAAGTGCTCAATTAATTCATTTAATTTAATTTAATGAGTCCCCGTTGGCTGCATCTTGTGTTTTCATTGTTATTTTCACCAAAAGCGAGTGAAGAATATTTTGAGTAAATGTTCACTGTAAAAAGTGCTAAGTTGACTTAACTTAAAAAAATTGAGGAAACCCGTTGCCTTAAAATTATTAAGTAAATATATTTATATATATTATTATTATTGACTCAATTTTAAGGCAATGGGTTTCCTCAATTTTTTTAAGTTAAGTCAACTTATCACTTTTTACAGTGTTATAAAATGCCAATGTTATTTTTCTAATCATATTGTACTCTGTCAAATCATATTAACTGCAATCAGGCAAAAATCTATGACAATTTCAAATGATCTGTGTTCGCAGGCAAATGAATCTTACCGTTGGCCCTGTCCGGAAACAGTGAGATAATGCCATTCTCCATCCTGGTACTGCTTCACAGATTTCCAGACGCTGTCCTGGAGTTTGAGGAGCACATAACCGTTCTCCATGGAAAGCTCCATGTGTTTATTCTGCCACAGAGAAATCACAGAGCAATGATAAATACACAGCGAGACGTGCTGCGTCATATACAAGTCTATACAGCCACCAATCAAATATAGGATGAGTTCATTTAAAACTGAATAAATAAGTGTTAGGAATTTTTACAAAGTTAGAAGAAAATAAAATTGTGCTACAATTTCTAATACACACATTTGTGTGATCAGATTTTCTTGTATAAGATACAGCACAAAATAAATATTTGGTTTCTGGCCAGAATATATTTTAAATATATGTATATAAATGTTTTAATGCTCAATAAAATATATATTGTATGTTTCTTACTGATTTTTATTCAAATGTGTCATATGTTCACATGACAACAAATAAAGTATTTCTTCAGATGTGACAAATTTTAATGTATTTTTTGGACTGAAACATATGGAGGGAAAAATAAAAATTGTAATGCTTTAACAATATTTCTATTTTTTTAATATATTTAAAAAAATACACAAAAAAATGGCTACAAAATATATTTTAGCAAATGTATATTTCATGTATTTTCATGTATGTATTTGTTTGTTTATGCTGTACGTGGCTCTTCTGAACACTTTGGTTTTCTCACACAAGACTCAAGCTCGTCGTATTAAGAGTTAAGGTCATTGCACATTGAGTCCGAAATTTTCATATGCGTTTTCCATATTTTCATATTCGTCATCCCTTCCTATCAAAATGCTTGCTACGGATGCGAAAACGCAGAAAATCGAACCTGGTCTGATTTTTTTTATGACGGACGAAAGTTTCGGAGGCAGTGTGTAAACATGATCGACACAACGTGAGGTCGTACTTATTTTTCAACGTGTGAAAATTTTGCAATGACCTTTAGACTTTGAACAGCCAAGCCCACTAATGAGAATAGAACGTAAACATGCATTTGATCATATAGTGTAAGAGATACACACGTTTTTGCTGTTCTGCAGCAGGATGCCGTCTGGTTTTGTACTCCTGAAGCCCAGAGAAAGACTGACATCGTCTAAGCTGAAGTCTTCATGGAGTATCTCCAGAGCACTGCCGAGGCTGAACTCTGCTTTCCTGACCATCTGGAGAAGAGCATGATGGTTAAGCGCCTTTCTCTTTTTGTGAATGTTGAAGAAACCAAGCTAGCATGTTACAGTTAAATGTAAATCTGAATAAGATGAACTTGATTACCTGCAGCTCATTGGTGCAGCCTCTGCCGACGCCCACTTTCTCCTGAACGCTCGGGGTGGAGCCGCCCGCTGTGCCGATCTTCACACAGCCTTTCAGAGCCGGGACACTGATGTTGTATCTATGATAACATAACATTAACACAAAATAGCCTATTAGCTGGGTATTAACTGATCACATGTAATCTGTGTAATGCAATCAGATTCCAAAAATACTTGTAATTAGATTAAATTACATTTTTAAATACTCAGAATCAGACTACAGTTACTTTTTTACTGATTATGAATGATGCATGAATGAATGATGCATTTATATGCAAAAATGTATATGTAAAAATGTAAAAATGTTCTGCATTTTCGCATCCCGTAGCAAGCATTTTGATAGGAAGGGATGACGAATACGAAAATACGAAAAACGCATACGAAAATTTCGGACATATGAAAAAGTATTACATGATTACATATTCATATGATGGCAAAAAAGTATTCATAATGTATTGGTTCTCCCTATTTCCTCTTTTCTATCTTTGAAATGTTCCTGCTGCTTATATACAGTCAGAAAGTCCAGTTTTGAGGACGCTGACACAGAGATCAGTCATTAGTCAGGTGACACACTGCATTTAAACACTGGATTTACAGAAATCATTTCAGGTTTAAGACGTGTTTCAACGCTGCATCAACTACCAAAGAAACCATTCATTTTTATTTAGAATTATCGGTAACACTTTATTTTAGGGTCTCTAAACTAGTTGTTTATTAGCATGCATATTACTAGAATATTAGCCATTTATTAGTAGTAATTAAGCACGTATTAATGCCTTATTCTACATGACCTTATTCTACATCCCTAATCCTACCAATACCTAAACTTAACAACTACCTTACTAACTATTAATAAGCAGCAAATGAGGCATTTATTGAGGGAAAAGTATTAATTCATAGTGAATAAGTGTTCCCTATTCTGAAGTGTTACCGAATTATCACTCAGCCATGCATTACTTTTGTTTGTTTTTCAAACACATTAAAATACAATTTTTGTCATCTGATCCTCTTTCATCGAATATAATTTATACTTGAAGTACCCCTGAGATTTTAAAATAAATATTTTAATAATGAAGCATCACATTTGCATGTTCATGGTTCTCTGACATTGGTTATGGTCACATGACATGCATGTAAACAAATATATATATATTTTTTTTTTTAAGTTTTATTTTGATTTTTTTGAAAAAAAATTTTTTAAATAATTAAAACATTTAATTAATTATTACCTTTTTAATAAACCCTCTGCAGTTCCTTCACAAACCCAGTTTGGGATCCTTGACGTAATATAATGTTTAATGCACTTCATTATGTTAATATCAATTAATAAAATATATTTTCTTACTCTTTATATTTTTATATCAATATAGTACAAGATGATCCTATTTAATGCAATGTGATAAACGAGTTAGGTCAAAAGTAATCAAAAAGTAGTTAGTTTATATTACCTAAAATGTGTAATATAGTGGATTATGTTATTACTAACTACAATTTTTGTCATGTAATCTGGAATCAGTAACAGATTACAATATGTAAGTAATCTACCCAGCACTACCTCTAAATTATGTTTTTATGGTGTAAAACTCCTGCTAACATTATAAGCAGATCTCAGAGAACATTATAACATATTAAAAAATTGCAGTTCGTGATTCCTTTAAAGGGAAGACATAAAGACACGGACCTCTCACGCAAGGTGTTGGGTATCCCGCCGATGTAGAAGTGCTTGAACGTTTGTGGAATGACGTCCGTTCTTTTGACCTCGGTGGTCCCTACTCGGACTTTAAACTCTCTTCCTGCAAGAATCAAAACTTTCACATCTGTTTCCTGAAATACAAAAGACGAAGTGCAATTTAATCATCACTGCCGTGACTATATACACCATCTTAAAGAAACAAGTCAACTTCGCTCTTCCTTACCGGAGAAAGGCTTGGCTTATCTTGACTTCTGACAGGCTCCAAAATATTATTTTTGTTTTGGCCACGCAGAACAACGTAACCATTCTCAAGAGAGATGCTGTAGAAAAAGTCCTGACCGGGTATGAAGAAAACAAGAATTCAAATCTCAAAAAATAACTAAACAAAATAATAGCTACTCTTATGGGAAGTTTGTATGAAAGACACATCAGAAAAGATTCAATGAACAAACTCTTACATCCTCCTCGTCTCCTAAATACAGCAAAAGAGCATCTTTAGCTCTCGTTTCCACTTTCTGATTGATCGACAGGTAGGTGGGGAATTTTTCAAGCAGGACTTTGGCGTAACCGGTGCCTTCATAGTAATCTGACTCTGAGATTGTTAGAGGGATTTGTCTGAGCAAAAACAAACAGAAACAGATTTGACTGAATGTGATGTTCAAAATCACCAATAGTGATTATATTGTGAATATATTATTACTTATAAGTACATCAGCATATCTCCAGTCACGTGTTAAGAGCTTACCTCTTGCAAGGGGTTTCTAAGTTAATATCAACCGCTTTCTTAAAGTTGTACAGACTGATGATTTTGTCATTGAAGGTGGAAAACTCAATGCATCCCTTGTATTTGCCGTAGTTGAGAGAGGCTGGTGGCTAAAACAGAGAAATGCTCTTTTTAAAAACAAATATGTATTTAAAATCACATCAAGAATTAACGAGCTCGTCACCACTCATCACGCTTTACAAGTAACACATAATCAGATAACGTTTATCAAGTAACTAGTATTGCATTACTTTTAAATTTACAACAAAGTTGTAAAGAGTTTTTTGTAATTAAAAACAAATAAGCAAGCTCAGCTCAGACAAAAGGTAACGCAAAAGTAACGTAACGCATTAGTAACGCAATAGTTACTTTGTTATGGAGAAACACATTATCGTAATGCATTACGTATGCTGTGTTCAAGTCCTCCTCGGACGTTCATACTTACGAGTAGACAAGTCGTTATTACGACGTCGGGTGCGTTCACGTCACTTTGGTCGGAACAAGATGGCGATTTAACTTTTCTACATAAAATTCAATTATTTTTTTTAACTCTACATCTATAAAATGATGAATGAAGAATGTGCATCATTGTGTGTTTTCTTTTTTCTGTTTTTATTTAATTTATGAAGGTGATGTAAACTGAATAATTATATATTCTATTATAATTATACAATAATATAATATTTTGTATGTGTAACTTATATAGTTTTATTGTACATTACAAAAAATAATAATTTTATTAATTTCAACAACTTTACCGACGCTGCATATCTTTAGTCTTTGGCTGCGTCCATTGCATCCAACACGTTTTTTTCACTGACACGCCCCCAACTCTCACTGACACGCCCCCAACTCTCACTGATACGCCCACAACTCTAACTGACACGCCCACAACTCTCACTGACATGCCCCCAACTCTCACTGACACGCCCACAACTCTCACTGACACGCCCCAACTCTCACTGACACGCCCACAACTCTCACTGACACGCCCCCAACTCTCACTGACACGCCCCAACTCTCACTGACATGCCCCCAACTCTAACTGACACGCCCCCCCCAACTCTCACTGACACGCCCCAACTCTCACGGACACGCCCACAACTCTAACTGACAGGCCCCCAACTCTCACTGACAGGCCCCCAACTCTCACTGGCATGCCCCCAACTCTCACTGACACACCCCCCCAACTCTCACTGACACGGCCCAACTCTCACTGACACGCCCACAACTCTAACTGACACGCCCCCAACTCTCACTGACACGCCCACAACTCTCACTGACATGCCCCCAACTCTCACTGACATGCCCCCAACTCAGAAACTCGGGGCTTAAAGAAAATTTCGAGTTTCCCACTCGTAATAACGACTTTGCGGTGGCGTTCATATGCGTTCAACTCGTAAATACGATGTATCCGACAAGACTTGAACGCACCATTAGAAAAGTAACTTCCCCCAACACAATCATATAGGATAAAAAAAAAATATGCATATTTACCCTGAAGTCATCTGGATAACCTCCGACATAGAAGACCACTTTATCTGTCCTGAGGTCCAGCAGGTTGCGTGTCAGATCACCCAGCTTGTCCCTCAGCAGCGGAGCCTTCGGATTGACTGACGTGAACTGCTTTGTTTGAGTGACTTGTGCATCTTGATAAATTCTAGATGACACATGGGCAAGAATAAAAATAGGTGCATAAGATATAATGCAAGTACAACATTATAATTCAGATGCACCACTATTTTAATGGCTCCAGCAAACAAAAGCCTCCCAAAAAAGGACAAAACATACTTTATTCCTTTAAATAGACGCAAACTTGAACATATTTAATAGCAACTACTTATGACAAAACAGTTTGCACAAACGCAGCTGTTTGCATATCAATGAATACAGAGATGATAGTTCAAAATTCAGCATAATGTTAAGACATTTTGCATTCAGCATATTACCAAGATTATACTGGAAATGTAAAGACAATAATGCCTTACAGATGCTCTTGGAGATACTAACAGATATATTTATATTCAGAATGTAAAATAGTGCATTTTTTTTTTTTTTTCAAATGAACTTTAGTACACGTGTGGTAAAGTGGATGCAATAATACAGCAGCAATGATCACACTTACTATGCAATACCGAAAAATGTCATTTTCATTTTATTGACAGCAATAGCACACAGCTTTCAGGAAGTAATAGAGAAACACTGGGACTCAAACCAAACTGTTTCTGCCTAAAATAAACAATCTTAAAATACCAATAGTTTTTGTAATCGATGCATGCTACTATACCTGTAAAGGTCGATTTTGTCGAAGAAAGCCACGTCAGATGAGGACTCGGTGATGCTGGACACCTCTATATCATACTCCTCTCCATTGAGCTTATAGACGACATGCAGGATGTTATTGCGAAGAGCCATGCCGATGTAGTCTCCGGATGCCTGCGAGAACATTTAACGAATGCATGCATGAGGCTCAAGCTAAGAACCTGATGTAGCCTGAAAAGATTTGAATGATCTGAAGTTGATGCACAGTAAAATCACACTCACGTCTTTGTTTCCGAGGTACATCACGAACAGATTGTCATCACTTGTCTGCCGCCGCCGCCGGCCGCTCTCATCGAGCCGATTGGGGGGTTGCTCGGGTCTCTGGAGGGACAGGGTGAGAGCGGTGTACGCCCGCAGGTCGTCCAGGTCTCGCGGCGGACGCAGCTCTACATGCCCTTTACCCGTGAATTTCATAGGCACAACAATCTGCAAGAGATTTGAAACATTAAGAGAAGAAGTACAAAAAGCTACAAAAGCTGTCACTGGAGCAAAACCTTTTCACAAGGTACACCTTTGTACCTTATTTACCCCCAAAAGGTGCATATTAGTACCTTAAAGGTATGTATTAGAACCTAAAGTGTACATATTAGTACCCAGGCGCTCCAGCACCCCCTAAAAAGACCAAAGCACCCCCATATCACCCCCATACATTAAGAAAGATTAAATAAACTAAAAACATTTGACTCGTTACACATGCATAACTCCTGCAATGCAATACAACGTGACTTGATTTGCAGTCGCACATTTCATAATGTCAGCATTTTATTTTAAAATGGATCGGTTCCTTGTGCCAAGTAGGCCTGCCCCCGACTAAGGATTGTTCTAGTCAACTAGTCGCACGTTTATATTAAATTGATTAATATAATAACCTACTAAACCATCTTTTAATATGCATTTAGGCGTATTATAGCCTATATTACGTGCTTAAGAGCATGCATAAAGCTTGCCGCAAAGCACCGTTAAAAGTAATGATTATGGGAAAAAGAAAACTTTTTAATTATTTATTAATAAACTAGTGCTTTCTGAGTCAGTGTCGGCTGTAAACACCGGCGCTGACTCTCCATCTCCACATGGACATGCCTTTAATAGAGAAATGCATCTTTTCATACGGACTACATAATTAGAGAAGATTGTTTTTTATTTGAATTGGTTCGTTTAATAGTAGACATGTCAAGCTTTCTATAGATTTATTTCTTATGTCTGTGAACCGGTTCATTGTATTATTGGGGCTCCATTCATAGACTGCATGAGAGACGGCAGAAAGCACATCCAAAAATGACGGAGTATATTAAGTTCTTTCCGCAGGAAAAAAAAATGATTGCGCGGGTGCCCGCATGTCATACAGTAAGCACAATAATACTCCCACACTCCTCATAAACACTTGAAATGCACCTATATAGCGATTTTATAATAACCTGTTTTGGTCATATTTACTATTAATTGCCCAGCTCCCCCTGTCTTTGATCTAGCACCCCCTCAGCACCTGCGTTCAACATTCTCTGGCGCCGCCCCAGTTAGTACCTACCCTAGTGAACAATACATATACTTAAATGTATTTGAAATACATTTATATTATGCTAAGTATACTACAAATACATTTACATACACTGCCCTCCAAAAGTTTGGAAACACCTCTGGCAAAGTGTGGTTTTGGACGATATCAGCATAAATCCTTATCATTTTTTTGGTGCAAATACTGTACATTAAAGTAACTTGACATTATTATTGAAGACCAGCAATAATAATTTTCATTTTGATTACATAATAATGTAAATATATACATGTCAAAGTCAGACATGCTGTGATGCCTGGTCACTGGTTTAAACTTGGCCCAGGTTTTTAACAGAGTTTTGGCTCAGCACACCTTAATAGCTTCAACAATTGATTGCCAATTAAGTTTAGAATACAATGAACCAATTAGAACACAATTTAGGTCAGATAGTTTACAAATATTAAATTTAAAATTTAAGTTATTTCTATGTATAAACTGTTTATGTAATAAAATATGTTTTCGTAGTTTGTGTTGTCCCTTATCAGTGCAAAATGATCACAAATTAAAAAGGATTAATGCAAATATTGTCCAAAATTTTGGAGGGCAGTGTATTTATGTACTTAATAAAAATACCCTGCAATTGTACTTTTTGTACACTAAACTGGTATACTTAGAGTCTAATAAATTGGAATGACTAAGTTTGTACTTAATGCACTTTAATTGTGCAGAAGTAGTGCTGAGGTTCAACTAAACATATACTGAAGTATATTTGATTGTGTTAAAGTAGATCTATTGCAGGTGTGCTTCAGGTACACTTCAATTATCTCACATTTAAAGAATGATATTATTCAAACATCATACAATCCTCATCAATAGTGACTTTAAAACACAGTTTAGGCTTAATATCATGAAATGTGCATTGTGCACAAGTAGTGCACCAAATAAAGTTTCATTATAATTTTTATATCAGTAAGTTTTGAGCGATGTGACAGTTAATATGTTAATAAATTTGAACTGTACTTACTAAGAAATAAATGTGTTTTAAATGTATTACTTTTGTACTAGGGTAGACATGAATAAAAGCAAGGTTGTGAGGGAAAAAGCATGAAAAAAACCTGTTGTGAAAATGATATACACTGAAACAATGGTAATATCTGAGTTAAGTGGTTTAATTTAAAGGGATAGTTCACCCAAAATTGTTTGTCATTGTTTACTCTCCCTCAAGTTGTTCCAAACCTGTATGAGTTTCATTTTTCTTTTGAACACAAAAGATGATATTTTGAAGAATCTTGGTAACCAAACCGTTCCTGGTAGCCATTGACTTCCACAGTATGAAAAATAAAAAATACTATGGTAGTCAATGGAGACTGACTGTTAACTGTTTGGTTAACTACATTCCTCAAGATATCTTTGTGTTCAACAGAAGAAAGACACATTTGAACAACTTGAGGGTGTCTGTAAGGAGATTAAACTTGTTAGATTAAATAAATGCATTAATAGAGCAAATCATGCTTCACTTTTAAAAGGTTTGTTGGTATGCTAGAAAAACCCTGACCACATCAGCAGCATGTTTATTTCAATCCATGTGTCTTGTCAGTCATTTCTACTTGTGATTTTTCTAAAATCAAATGTTATGTCGCTTTACACTTCATTTCCAATGTACTGTTAAGTGGATTGAATTCATAGAATATATAAATGAAGAGTCTTACTCTGTTAGCAGCATCTCGCGCCTGCTCGATCAGCTCCTTTATCTTATTAATATTATCAGTCACGTTGTTCCCGGCGCTAATCTCAGAATTGATCTCATCTATTTTATCCAGCAGGGACGGGATGGAGCCGCTCAGATTTCTGACTGTCAGACAGAATGAGAAAACAATGCATAAGTTAAAGAGGTATATGATGAAGAAACTGATTAAAAACAGCAGGTGCATCACTTACCGGTCATTTCCACATTACTGAGAACATTGTCCATATTAGAGAGAGTAGGAGTAATGGAGATCTTGGTAACTTCTGCTTTGATGTTGTTTAGCTGGTCCATTGTGTCACTCGTGGAGCGATTGGCTGCCGCGGCCGCTTTCTTAGCCGCGTCGATGATGTTACCAATATCATCTGTGATCAGACAGAATCAAAACATATATTCAAGGACATTCATATCCCTGCTCACTGTAAAACCTGATAAGTTAAGAATACTCAAAACATTTGAGGAAACAAACTCAATTTTTTTAAGTTAGTCAAGCTTAAAATTTTTATAACAAGTGGGGCGGGGCTAAGAGCAATGAGAGCCAAGCCACGCCTCTCTTTCATGATCCCACCCCACTCATCACAATCATAATTATATACAGCTTACTTCCATAAACAGCACATTCATTCAGATCTTTATAGTTAAGTGATAGTTAGCAACAGCACACCGGCACGTGCTAATGTTGTTTTCTAAAAGACTCAACATAACAGAACCTATGTAAATCCTAACATAACACAACATTTAAGTACTAACTTATGACTCTCTATGTTAATCTTGAGCAAAAACACACAAAATTACACTTAATTTCTGCATTTATTTTCCTTATTGTCTGATGCAAAGCATGCTGGGAACTAGAAAACGCAATCATTTTAAGTTCACCTTACTACAACGACATTTTGAGTTTACAGATGTCCAATGAACTTTCATTATTATTTGTGTGAAATTAACTCATTTCATTTAATTCATTTAACTGTTCGGTTTTACAGCGTGCTGAAAAACAGTCTTAAATGAAAAGTTCACCCCCCCAAAAAAAAAAAAAATTCTGTCATCATTTTGTCGTTCCAAATCTGTATTATTCAATTTTTTCTTCTGTTGAATATATATTTTGAAGAATGTTGGAAATCAAACAGTTGACGGTAGCCATTGACTTTAATATTATGGGGGGGGGGGGATTACTATGGAAGTCAATGGCTACCATCAAGTGTTTGGTTACCAAAACTCCTCAAAATATCTTATTTCGTGTTCAACTAAAGAAACTCAAACAGGTCTGGAATAACTTGAGAGTGAGTAAATGATGAGAGTTTTCATTTTGGGGTGCACTGTCTCTTTAAGTCTAAGCAAGAAAACTGCACTAGTAAATCAAACATGCCAGCACTTGTGTTTCATATAGCTTCTGTAAACCAATCCTGTCACTGAGCTGGTCTGTGTGAGACTGTCTCGTATGGAATGGGCTTGTTTTGTCGTTACAGTCATATGTCAAGCAGTGCTGTTTTCTCACCTCTCTGAATCCCCTTCAAACCGTCCTGAACAGCGAGCAGATCCTTCTCCAGAGCTTTCTTCTTCTCTTCTGCAGCTTGCAGCCGTTCCTTCTGATTATTGAGCTCTTTAGTTGCTCCTGATAAAGACAGAATACAGTGTTTAAATAACAAATGATTGATTATATAAAAGCAAATTCATTATGTAGATTGATCTTCACAGAGTTAGGTTTTTATTGAATTCACACACACCTTTAAGATCTTTAACTGCATTGTTGGCATCTTTCAGGAGGTTATTGCCATCATTTTTCAGATTTGTTGCCCTGTTGATTAAGTCCCCTTCACTGACATCCTGAAAAAATATAATAATAAAAAGAAATCAACACATGTATGTTTTGCATGATACATTGGCCCAAGAAAGTGCTTAAAAACTCAAAGTCACACTTAACCCTCTGGGGTTCCTCAGATGACCACTTTTTTATTTTTTTATTTTATTTTATTTTATTTTATTTTATTTTATTTTATTTTATTTTATTTTATTTTATTTTATTTTATTTTATTTTATTTTATTTTATTTTATTTATTTATTTATTTATTTATTTATTTATTTTATTTATTTTATTTATTTTATTTATTTTATTTATTTATTTATTTATTTAATTTAATTTAATTTAATTTAATTTAATTTTGTTTTGTTTCAATTACATGAATGTACTATATTTGAGTTCTTTTTTTTATATACATATTTTTAGGGTATTTAATTGTACTAAATTATATTTATACAGTAGTTCTGATCCATTTAATATCTGCTAACCACTTTTTAAGCACAGACCAAATGAAATGTTCAACTTAAACTGTCTTAAATCTTGAATGTTTTGGAGCACAGGTTTATGTTTGGTCTCTTTTGAAAGAAGCCACTGGCCACATTATTGCTGAAGTATGAAAAAAGTTATAGAAATTTAAGCTAATTCTTATGAAAAATGCACAAGAAAACTATTTTAAATCTTATATGAAATATTGGTAACACTTTAGAATAGGGAACACTTATTCACTATTAACTACGACTTTTCCCTCAATAAACTCCTGATTTGCTGCTTATTAATAGTTAGTAATATAGTTGTTAAGTTTAGGTATTGGGTGGATTAGGGATGTAGAATAAGGTCATGTAGAATAAGGCACTAATATGTGCTTAATTATTACTAATAAACGGCTAATATTCTTGTAATATGCAAGCTAATAACAAAGACAGTCTTAAAGAGACTTTGCTAATAAGCAACCAGTTAAGAGACCCTAAAATAAAGTGTTACCGAAATATTTTTCCAAAACATGGTTTACTCTAAAACTGCATGAAAATCAAAACCATAAATCTAAACCAGTTGTGTTCCAAATCTGAGCTTGATTTAAAAAAAAAAAAAAAAAAAAAAAAGATATGAGTTTACTTTCAGTAAAACTGAGTTTGGACGCAGTACCAAACGTTTCCCATAATTCATTTCCCATTCATTTCAGGATCATTTAATCTGAAACTCCTACCAGAGTCATTGATCTCATTAACTATGCTCTGCTATCGTTTCATCACAACACATTTAACAAGTTCACAAGACTTTATAACACTAATCCTTTGTTTTATCATTTTAAACTTCTTTTTGTGAATGTTTGGCTTGAAAAGTGTGCTTGTGCTATATTTCTTTACTTGCGTTGATATTTTATTATCAAATGCAATGACATTCAGACATTTTTCAGCATCCAGGCTGCTGTATGTTCCCTAACTTTGACATTAATGCACATTCGGTGATGTCTCCTACATTGAGCGCTTTGTCTGCCGCCTCTTTGGCCTTCTTGGCCGCCTCCTCTGCAGCGTTGACAGCGTCGGTGATGTTTTTATACGCCTCTATCCCAGAGAGAGCAGTCTGCACACCAGAGCGCCCACTCACATTCTGTACAGCCCTGTCCAGGACAAAAACAGCACTTATATGCCATATATCAACAACATATCAGCAGAGTCTCTTCCCTCTGGGGAAATATATGTTATAGAGTCTATACGAAGTTAAAGCGGAGCAATGTGAGCATACGAGAGGCACCTTGTGACAGGTGTGTAAACTAATGAAGTCTCTTACTCTTGCAGCTCTTTGGCCAGTTTGTGCATGTTTTCTGCATGTTCTTCTGCCTGCTTCACTATCCTCTCTTTGGCTGCTGCTTGTGAGGTGATTTGGACTTTATCCTTGAGTTCAGTCTTTGCTCCGCTGAGCTCCGCAGCAAGCTGTTTGTATTCCTGAGGAAACATGAGAGGATTCATCACCAGTGAAATCACTAAAACTGCAGCTGATCATAGAAATGATCTGTGACTGGCTTCTAGTGAGTTACATAAGCTAATTAATGCATACAATAGTATTAAATGTAAATATTGCATGAATAAAAATTAAGATTGCTCAAATGTTGATTACAGTATTGAGGAAATCTCATGAGGAAATGTCTGGGTCATTTTCATTACTTATAATACCACAAATGTTAACTGAAATTAAATAAAATAACATATACAAAATGTAAACTATAGTTTACATGTAATGTACTCATTTTCATCTAGTAAAACTAAAACGGAAATAATAATAAAAAAAAAAAATCTAATAAAAACGACAAAACAAAATGACTAACACTTTAACTAAAATGAACATGAAAGATATAAAAGTAAAATATAATTAAAAATATTAAGAAAGACTAAATGATCTCAATGATACTAAAATAACAGTGATATATAAAATTTTACATAATTTTATATAAATATATAGATATATAAAATTTAATATATAACTATTAATATATATATATACATATATATATATATATATATTTTATTTTTTTTTATTTTATTTTTTTGTGCTATTATGTGGGAAATGCACACTGAACGAATGAACAATATATACACTTTCTTTCTTTTTTTGTGACAATGGGAATATTTTGTCATCCAGCCAAACCCGGAGGTGTTTATAAATGTGTGATGATAAATGAAGCAGCAAACCTCCTCGTCTCTTATACTCTGAATGTGTTTGTGAATGCTTACCGTTTTGCTGTCATTGAACGTGTTCAGGACGTCCTCCGTGTCTTTCAGCTGTTTCACAGCAAGAACAATCTGATCCTGGACGAGGTCTCGCTCCCGCTCCAGATCCTTCACTCGCTTCTGCAAGAACAAACCCTCGTGTATATTCTCTCTGGACAGCATGTGTTTTTGAGTTTTGAGGATTGTAAAGTTCTTGATTCTCACCAGAATATCTCTGAGGCCTTCGGCGTTGACGTCATTCTGATTGCTGGCTTTCTTCAGCGTATTATCAGCCTGTTTGAGCAAGTCCTCTAACTCTCTCAGTTTGGTCTCATAGCTGCTCAGTAGACTGTCGACACGCTTCGACGCCGCCTCATTCTCATCGCACTGCTTTATGAAGTTTTTAACATTCTCCAGAACTGCAATGAAAACCAAACATTAATACAGCAACTGGCAGTGATTGTTATTACATATTAGCATAAGCAGCTGAAGCATGCATGGGATAAATCCACAGTAAATGTACATTTGTTTGCTTCAGCTTGCTCTTTCTTAGCTGCGTCTCTCTGCGGCGTGAAGCTTGTCTTCTCCATCTCCTTCACCATGCTCTGAGACCGCTCCAGGAGTTTGGCTAGATCAGTGTTGGGCAGAGCGGATCCACTGCTCTCTGAGTCTATCAGCTGCTTCAGGAGCTCTGAAGAACCAGTCATGAACATACGTCATACATACAGTACTGATTACTTCAGCATTATTATACAGCCTACCATATGTGACCCTGGACCACTAAACCAGTCTTAAGTCGCTGGGGTAGCCAAAAATACATTGTATGGGTCAAAATTATCAATTTTTCTTTTATGCCAAAAATCATTAGGATATTAAGTAAAGATCATGTTTCATGAAGATATCTTATAAATTTCTTACCGTAAATATATCAAAACTTATTTTTTGATTAGTAATATGCATTGCTAAGAACTTCAATTTGGACAACTTTAAAGATGATTTTCTCAGTATTTTGATTTTTTTGCACCCTCAGATTCCAGATTTACAAATAGTTATAATAGTTATAATATCTCAGCCAAATATTGTCCTATCCTTACCATAAACCATACATCAATGGAAAGCTGATTAATTTAAAAAAATTGACCCTTAAGCCTGGTTTTGTGGTCCAGGGTCACATATATGTAGTGTGGGTGTTTAACCCTCATAATATGTTCAAAATTGGTATACTATTTTGCATTATGGATCCGTTTGGACCTGAAAAATTGTTATTTTGTAAAACAGTCATGACTTAATATTTTTTTAAAGGGTAAAT
>CM049845.1:3670487-3682987 GCA_027422415.1 Schizothorax lantsangensis
AGAAACTGGGTGTTTCTATAAATAAATAAACTTCTTTCAAAGCTTTTGATTAATGGTAAAACAATACATAAATCAAAAGTGAGGCGGGAAATAATGAAATACTGAACTGAATGGATAAATTATGTCCAATACAGTGTTATTTTAGTATTGTTGAGATACTGTTACGGTTTTTAATAATATTTTAGATCAGCTTGTATTTTTTATTTTAATTTTATTTAATCTAAAATCAAAATGAGTGTCTATATAGACGTCTGAATAAAAGAGTAAAAAGTATTAATCATCTCACTCTAAAAATGCTGGGTTGTTTTTCACTCCAACTGTGGGTCAAATATGGACAAATTCAACTGTTGGGTTATTTTTTTACATTCAATGTTTAACCCAATAATTGGATTAGTCCATATTTGACCCAAAGTTGGGTTAAAACAACACTCTAAAAAAAACTATAAAAATAGGGCACAACATACTGTATAATTTGAAGGAATGTTTCCATATTTATTTGTACAGGTGTTACAGTATTATGAATTTTACACTTCATTGCATTGTGTTTTAGAGTTAATAGAAATGTCCGTGAAATGAATGGATAATGTCATGTGTAGCTGCTAGTACCTTTTCTGTTATTTTACAGGTCTATTTTTACAGTGAACCCAGCACTTTTAACTTTATTCTGAAAAAGTTGTAAAAAAATAATAGAAGATTATTGAAGTAACATTTTACAAGGAAATACTAATTTAGTCTTATTGTGTTACTTGCCATTTCTTTGTGATGGTTTATGCAATTTACTAGCAATATCTGGGAAAAAAATGATTCTACACTATTTTTTTCTCCCAAAGTACTTCATACCTCTGTATACAGTATAGAAATTAAACAAAACAGTTCTGGCGATTATGAAAGCTGAACGAAATTATAGCCAAAAACGCCATTCATCTATCATCTCTTTTCGATTAATAACATCTTTCATTCACAAAGATCATCAGCTCTGTCTCTGTACCTGTGGCTCGTCCACTGAAGGGATCTGGACGCGCTGCGCGTCGTGAAGAGATGGATACTGGACGCGCTGCGCGTCGTGAAGAGATGGATACTGGACGCGCTGCGCGTCGTTCACCGCGGGTTCCGTCCTGTGCTCGTGTCTGGGTCCTCCACAAACCAGCGCCAGCAGGGCCCCGAGCGCAAGGGCCCTCAGCGCTGAGCTCCTCCACGCGACTGATCCTGACATTCCTGTGAAATAACTCGCGTCGCGCTCAGGTGCTTCTTAAAGACGGAGAGACACGCCCCAGACGCGTCATCCTCAGATGAACCAGGAACTGAGTCACGCTCAGGTGTGTGATAGAGACTCAACACCTGAGAAATACCACAAAACACACACATTCAAGACATGAAAATACCCAAGCCATTTTAATCAGTATTGTTTTGGTAAGACATGTTATAGTTTAGGGACCAATTCTCACTATTAACTAGTTGCTTATTAGCATGCATATTAGTAGCATGTTGGCTGTTTATTAGTACTCATAAAGCATATTCAAAAGCAGTACTTCAAATCGCATTAATAGTTGTCCAAATGAAGTTCTTAGCAATGCATATTACTAATCAAAAATTAAGGTTTTGATATATTTACAGTAGGAAATTTACTAAATATCTTCATGGAACATGATCTTAATATCCTAATGATTTTTGACATAAAAGAAAAATGGATAATTTTGACCCATACCAATGTATTGTTGGCTATTGCTACAGAATATACCTGTGCTGTACTGCTTTTGTGCTCCAGGGACACATATTAATCTTATTCTGCATGACCATATTCTAGATCCCTTAATCCACCCCAAACCTAAACTTAACTATTAATAAGCAGCAAATGAAGAGTTTATTGAGGCAAAAGTCATAGATAATAGTTAGTTAATAGTGAGAATTGTTCCTCAAACTAAAGTGTGACCATTGTTTTGATATATATTTTTGGCCACACTTTAGTTTAGAGACCATATTAACTATTATCTATGACTTTTGCCTCAATAAACCCTTAATTTGCTGCTTACTAATAGTTATAGGCAGTAATATTGTTTAATCCTTTATTTATTTTTTAAATAAATACAGCATTTATTAATTATAACACAATTAATTGAAATGCTAAAATGTATTAGTTAATTGTGCTTAATGCATTAACTGAGGTTGTTGAATTTATTGTATCACATTTTGTTATTATATTAAATAATTGGTAACACTTTAGATTAGGGACCAATTTGCACTATTAACTAACTATTAACTATGCATCAGTAGAGACCTACGTTGCTGCTTATTAATAGTTAGGTAGTTGTTAAGTTTAGATATAGGGTTCATGGAGCTAAAATATGCATAATAAGGAATTAACATGTGCTTTATAAGTGCTAATAAACAGCCAATGTTCTAGTAATATGCATGCTAATAAGCAACTAGTTAATGGTCAGAACTGGTCCCTAAACTAAAGTGTATATTATTTCATATTAATATTTCTTCTCATCTCCACAAGAAGCTCTTACATTATCATGTCATGATGTGTTTGATTCGTCAGCTGTTTTAATGTATCATTGTTAGTAACGATGACAAACAGTGAGTGTTTGAGACGCCGTCACACATTGATCAGAATGATTCAGGGTTGTTTTCTCAGCTTCACACCCAGTCTAGAGAAGTCTCCACACGCCCCGTACGTAAGAAAACATGCCCTCCGGTCACAGACTTCAGCATGGGCATGTCATGAACACTAAATGTGTTTGGGTGTGGTGAAGGATATGCATACAGACAGGACTCTGGAAATACAGTACACTCTCAGAAAATCAGTGGGGCGGTGTCTATTCAAAAGGTACACATATGTACCATTTAGGTACTGTATATAATTCCTTTAAGGTACCTATATGCACCCTTTAGGGGTTAAAAAGGTACAGATGTGTAGCTCTTAAGAGGGTTCCGCCCCACTGACAGCTTTTGTACCTTTTTTTCTGAGAAAGTTAGTTCTTTAACAATCCAACAAAACAAGTTCTTATTTTGCTGAAGCAAAGCCAAGTTAAAGCCTATTAAAATGGGATTGTTACACTCGTTCTGAATTAACTCTTTAGATTTTTTGAAAATTAAATAATAAAAATGTATCAATTGATATGTATTCAACAACTTGTAGGTGTTTTATTTATTGAATAAAAAAAATAATGTGGACAATAAAAGGAAAAAAAAATGAAAGTGTTAATTCATATGTCTTGAACAGATAATGAATTATCTGTTATGTGTGTCATGTAGTTTAATTTGTATTCATTCCTTCCTGTCTTTCTTTGTTTTCCCGCCACTAGTTGTCATGGTTACAGGATGATTAGTTATTCGTTCAGCTGTGTATCATTCATTCACCTTGTTGTCTCTGTGTATTTAAGTTCCCCTTGTTTCAGTTCAGTTTGTCCGGTCTTGTCTATGCTGTGGTTGTGTTTAGTTTGCCTTCTTTGTTTGGATCATCTTTAGTGTGGATTATTAAAAACATTTTGAACCCGATCTTCTTCTTCCTGTGCTTTCAACAACCAAGTTTTGACAATAGCAAAGTCAACAGTCTTTATGTTAAGTGTATTGTACTTCAAAAATAAGCATTGAATACAATGTATTTATTGCACGTACACTCTGTTCTGGAAAACTCTCACAAGATTTGCATTTGCTGCTGTTGAGGCTGTGACAGGTTTAGGGGAAGGTTTAAGACATTGTAATTTAATAGGGTTGTAATTATAAATAATCACAATCAGATTCTTTAAAAAGTACAATGGGACAACATGTAAATGCACAAGCACATGCATAAAATCCATATTTCTTTTATTGTACATCCTATACAGTAAAAAATGTATTTTTAAAATATTTTTAAAATATATATTTCAATATACAAAAAAAAATAAAAATTTTAAAAACAAATTTGTGTAAATATATTTTCTGCCAATATATGTTTTAGCCATTTTTGGTAGGCCTGCATTAAAAAAAAAAAAAAAAAAAATCTAAATATATTTTTAAAGCATTAATATATAGAGAGGCTATATTAAAATAAAAATAAAAATAATAACAATGAATAATGCCTATAGGCTATTGTAAGATTGGAAATGTATTTTCTTGCTGCTGAACTAAATTTGGAAATATATTTTGTACTGTATATATTTTGTATATGAAGATTAAAACTAAATATTATATGTGATAAAACTAATATTATGTTAGTTACGTGTTAAAGAAAAAATGGTCCTTTCTGTTGCATTTCCAGAATCCTGTCTGTAGGCAGCAGGCAACATATTTCTTAACAATTCTTATATTTGTTATATTTGTCAACATATTTCTTATATTTCTTTAACAATTCAATTTTTTTCTACAATGGAACAACATGTATATATACACAATAAGTACCTACAGAAAACCCATATTTCATTTATTGTAAATGTATAGTCAAAGACTGTATTCACAAGTGGCCAGGCCTCTGCTTTCTTCCAGCCTGACTGTACATCCGTTGTGTGTGTGATTCAGATAAATGTTGTACTCTGTATCTTATGATTACTGTGATATTAATGTACATGGGTGTGATTGGGCATGTCAGTACAACAGACTGTTATTACCAAACCTAACCTGCAATTTCATACAAAACATCCAGAGTGTTGTGATCTCCATTCACCACTCCCACCATACATAACATTATTCAGGCATTCCTTAGCTTTCAAATCAATTTAGGTAATAGCTGGTTTATATGCTATATATATAAGAACCCAGGGGTGCTTAAAAAGTCTTAAATTGCATTAAAAGTCTTAGATATCTATGGAGGTCTTAAATTACAGAAAGAACTTCACAAGATATTTGTAATACAAATCATATTTTTTGTTTGGCTTTTTTTTAATGACCAAAATATATTTTAAATATATGCTGAATATATGTTGGAAACCGCAAAGCTCGATTAAATATATTTTTGAAATTGAAAATATATTTATTTTCAACATTCATATACCAAAATATATTTTAAAATTAATTTTAGGGGCAATAAAATACATTTCCAATCTTACAGTAGCCCACATTTAGGTTTTATTCATTATTAATTTTTATTCAAATGTGTTATATGTCCACAACAAATAAAGTTTTTATTTTTATTTAATTACATTTTTTATTTTTTTATGGATTTCCGTTTTATGGAAGGAAAAATATATTTTTTAAAATTCTTTATATATATATTGAAAATTATGTATATTTGTATGTATTATTTATGTGTATTTATATACATACATACATATTACATATATTTTTATGTATTATATATATATAAATTATGTTATATAATTAGTTATGAATATTTGACAATTATGTATATTTTTGGCCATATGTGGCAGAAACCCTATGCTAAAGGCCCGAACAATTATTATTAATAATAATAATAATAATAATATAAAGATCGTTGTGACATATTTATATAATTACATTTTTACCATTTTGTAGCTATATTTTAGTTCTCTTAACCCCAGGGTCTCCCAAACTGGGGTTTGTGAACCCATTCATATACATTATTAAAAAATAAATAAACAAAATAAAAATTAAATTTGATTTGTGTACTTGCATGTCATGTGACCATTACGCAAGATCAGAGAACCATGTGAATGTGCCGTGAAATGATTGAAATATTAAAATCTCAAGTGATTCTTCTTGTATATCAGTAGGTTTATGGGCTTCAGCTGACAGAAAGGTTTGGGAACATCTGCCCTGCATCCCAATGTGCATACTATCCACCCTATCTTCCCTAAATAGTATTGAAAATGACTAACATCGCATATAATTTAGGATGGATGTATGCACATTGGGACGCAGGCCTGGTGATTTATGAGAGATTTACTGTGTAGCTGTGGGGAGAAAACCTCTCGATCGTCCTCTGGAGGAGAAAGGGAGAAAGAGGAGGATGAGCTGAACAGAAATCACACACAATGAAAGAAAATAAATTTACCTGGAATACCAGCTTTTGCTTTCCCTTCACTATAGGATATTATAGTTAATACATCTCCCCAATGCTCAGCTTTTATGTTTGTTCTATATTTCTTTTAAATTGATATGTGGATGGATTAATTCTTTAAAACATAATTCTTAAAGTCTTTTCTTCTCAAGCTGTTCTTTTGTGACTCTGATGCCCCAATGAGCATTTCTTGTCCTGTGGCCACGCCTTCATTTTGCAATTTCTTCTCATTCTTATGGGCATTTAATACATTTTTGTTACTTTTTATTATTATTATTATTATTTTATTTTACCTGTAAAAGAAAACCTGCTTAATAAGTATGCAAGCAAGCACATATGAATAAAAGGACTTTTTCACTACCATTTAATTGTAGCTATACGATTAATGTGGTCTGGAATTTTGGAATTGGTCAAATGTGATTTTATGGTTGATGTTTAACAGAATTCACATCACAAAAATAATAACACTATGGAAAAAATAGTAACTGCAAACAGCAAACAGATCATAGTAGTCTTATTGTATAACAAAGTTATGACTTTACAAAAATACATTAACGAATTCTGTCCGTGTGCAATGATTGGATGTCCTACCTGCCTGTCAACCTATGTATTTGCATACCTCCGCGCAGCCAATAGCGAGAGTTTAGGGGCGTGGCTTCTGCAGCAGCTGAGCCTGAGGGTGTTTAGCCTGTAATCCAGATTCAGTTTCAGAAGAGCACAACAAAATACACAGAGACAGACAAATAAAACAAGAGTAAACACTGGCAGTGTTTTCACAAGATGAGGAGGAATTTGATGTTTGGGTTTCGATCGATACGATGAACTTGCGGAGTGTTCTTCGACAGCAGGGGCGTAGAATTAGGGGGGGGGGGGACTAGGGACGTTCCCTACCAATATCCAGCCACTACCAAACTGCCCTCAATATTTTGATTAAATAATAATATATATATATATATATATTATATGTTTTTGTCATTTCAGACGCATCTGAAACCTCATATCATTGATATTACCTAACAAGTTAAAGTAAATACGTAAAAAACTGCACGCTCTCAATGACGCGTGTTTAATACATGTGCAAATGCACACCGAAAGAAGCAAGCCGCGTTTAAAAAACAACAGGTATCGCACCCAATTCAAGACAGCAGCCCAAAACAGTTAATATAAAAGCCCACTCAGGAATGAACAAAGTATTTTTGAAGTGTGTTTGTTTGACAATCTATGAAACTCCAGAGAAAGACATTTCGGAAAGATACACAATCTTTCAGCCAAGGATTCATGAACACAACAATAATTTGGGAAGAAGAAAGAAAGGAAGGAAGGAAGAAAGAAAGAAAATCAAACTGAAAATATCCACAAAATAAAAAAACACACTGATATAAGAAGAATCTGTCATACACAGTTTCTTACACAGCAACAACAGAGTACATGAATTCAATTAATATTAAAATAAAGATGTGTGATGATTTCACCCAAAAATTTTCTAATGCGCTTTAAAACTTTTTACTGTTTTGGGGCACCATTGTTCCATAGTTGTTCATAAAAGAAGAACAAACACATCTAATGTAAAATAAATGATGACTAATGTAAAAAACATATTTTTCAGGTGTTATTAGGTTACTATTTCCGTTCAAATATGTATGCAAATCAAAGTCATGTAAACAAGTTAATGAAGGTGCAGACAAATCTTCTGCCCTCCATCTTGTGATGACCTGCAAAACACACGGCATCATAAAGCTCTGTCAGATTCACCAACATTCATTGTTTTACTGTTAACAGAGTAAATTGTTGAACATGCAAATCATAGGCCAGTCAACATGTTGTTTGCTCATAGTAATAAAACCAAAATCAATTAATATTAATCACAAGTCAGTTTTCCCTGCAACCAACAGATGTCCTCATTGCTTCAGTTCATTCAGTTATTAGTTAAGAATCAGTTTCCATGGTAAACAATACTAGTCATACTTGGTTAAATCTGTTAGTTCAGTAAGAATCTGTCTTAAATACAGTTTGCTCTGAGAATGTCTAGGTCTGATACCAGACTGTGCTTTGATTTATGTTTGTCCCATCTGTCTTTTTGGATCAGAGTTTTTGGACGGTTTGTCCTTATCAATTTTTTTTCCTCATGCATGGAATGAAAAAGTATCTTCGGTGCAGCAGTAGTGGTGGGAACTGCTGACAATCACATGTTTTTCTCTCTAGTTAGTTTAGTTTTCAGCTAGTTTTATGTAAGACAGAATACAGATTACACGGAAAATTACAAAACATCAGTTTTGATCACATTTTGAAGAATGATGATAACCAAACAATTGCTGGTAATCATCGACTTCCACAGTAGGGAAACAAATATTATATGACCCTGGACCACAAAACCAGTCATAAGGGTCAAGACATAATCTGAAAGCTGAATAAATAATCTTTCCATTGATGTATGGTTTGTTATGATAGGACAATATTTGGCTGAGATACAACTATTTGTAAATCTGGAATCTGAGGGTGCAAAAAAATCTAAATATTGAGAAAATCATCTTTAAAGTTGTTCAAATGAAGTTCTTAGCAATGCATATCACTAATCAAAAATTAAGTTTTGATATATTTACGGTAGGAAATTTACAAAATATCTTCATGGAACACGATCTTAATATCCTAATGATTTTTGTCATAAAATAAAAATCTATAATTTTGACCAATTCAATGTATTGTTGGCTATTGCTACAAATATACCTGTGTTACTTATGACTGGTTTTGTGCTCCAGGGTCACTTATAGAAGTCAGTGGCTACCGTCAACTGTTTGGTTTCCAACATTTTTTTAAATATCCTCTTTTGTGTTCAACAGAAGAAAGAAACTCACTTAGGTTTGAACAACATGAGGGTGAGAAAATGAAGACAGAATTTTATTTTTCTTTGGTTCCTAACTCTCCCTTTAAGACAATTTATGTTTGACATTTAATTTTGTATGTCATATACTGTATATATATATATATATATGTGTGTGTGTGTGTGTGTGTGTGTGTGTGTGTGTGTGCAGGCGCGGACTGGCCATTGGGAGCACTGGGACATTTCCCGGTGGCCTGGCAGCTGATTTGGCCCACTGCCCTGTTTTTTTTAATTATTATTATTTTTATTTTTTATTTTTTTGCCTTCCCAATGTGCCAAAGTGATCATTTCCGATTGTGGCATTCCCTAATCAATCGATAATAAATCATAAATGGGTTAGTCTTGACTGGCAGCGCCGCGCTTCACGTCAAACGGTTTTGAACAGAGTCGATGCGCAGGACTCGAGAAGAAACAGTTAAATGTAGTGAAATTACTAACCTGTTCAGGGCTTCAGGTGCAGGTCAGTTTCATCTGTAATACGCTACTGTAGTTTTGTCTTTATTAACCTAGTTGAGTATTAAACTGCTAGCACCTGTTAGGCTGTCAGTAGCACCCCATTATTATCATCAGTCAGAATACTGTGCTAAAGGACATTATTATCGATTGGAAAGTTACATTAATTAATTTAGCAGGCAGATATTCACATGGATTTATTGAATAGAAAGGGAGGGAGCTAGAGCAAACAGCAACACAAAAATATCAGTCAGCCCAAAAATACAATAGTGTGTTCAGTATTAGGATTTTCAATGTACTAATTTGGGCATTTAATATATTTGTATGAATTATAGGTTTGTTAAATCTTGGGTATTTAAGTCATTTTAAGAGAAATAACAACATTATGTGCAAACAAATTGCAATGAGGTGGTTGTTTTGCAACAAGGTGAACACAGTTCTGTTAATAACAGTAGACCTGCTGGTGAAGAAGTGACCGGTACAAGAAAAAAGGGAGATATTGGAGAAAATGAAGAAAAGGAAAAGGGAAGTGAAGGTGCAGATCAGAAGTGAACCTTTAATTATTGTCCACGGCCCCGACTAAAGACTTAGACCTTTTTATGTGATGGTCATACAAATAGGCTAATAGGGTTGTCCATGTTTCAGAATGTGTTGTGGGTGTATGGGATGGCCTGGATGAGTGTGAGATTTCCCAGCCTGAAATTTTGTCCCAGTCCGCCCCTGTGTGTGTGTGTGCGTGTGTGTGTGTGTGTGTGTGTGTGTGTGTGTGTGTGTGTGTGTGTGTGTGTGTGTGTGTGTCTGCGGTTGATGTTAGTTGTGTGTGTGTGTGTGTGTTTGACACAAATGAAACTGAGGCTATATAGGGACTGAAGTACAGTGTGTTCAATGGATTGTACTGTTGTTTAGCAACACACTAATTGTCCAGCTTTGTTTTGTAATTATATTAGACATTAGTATATTGTGTATTAGTATTAGTAATTTTTTGATTTACTCGTTACAGTTTGAATGTCTCTTTTAATATCCCAGCACATGCATGTGAATCTGGATCAGTGGGTCATCGGTGTGTACTGTACCTGTCGCTCTCATACAGCACGTCCTCCACTAACGGTCAGTGAGGAAACCTCTGAAAGACCAAACTAAAGCAAGTCTAAAGAAGAAAGAAAGTACAAATGTTTATTATTTAATCTGTAAAGTTGATGTGTGACTATGTGGATTAACTGGTTTACTGATATAATTCCTGTGGATGAAGATTGTCTCTATTAAAAAAGTGTTAATAGATGTTTTTATGAACTGAGGGATGAGTCAAAATAATAGTGTGTGGTAAATGACAGCATGCTAGAGATGCTGTAAAAGAGAGCGTAACTCAGAATACAATGGGGCTAAAGCCTGTTGATTATCTCCCAAAATAGCACAAAACCCACCGCAACACTCTCCTGAATAGTCTGTCAATGTGCACTGCAGAATATATGATCATTCAATAACATATTCATATTTGGTGTGTTATGTTCTCCTGTGATGAAAATTCACAATAAAATCAATAGTTTTTCAGTTAAAAATTGGAAAATGTGGTACTTGCTATAAGATGTTATTGGGGTCAAAGGCCAGGGCCGTAGCTAGAGGATTGGGGGCCCCCTGAAAAAATATTGATGTGGCCCCCCCCACACACACATATCATATACTGTACAATATACAAGCATGGAACCAAATTGCATGCTTTTTTGTGGTTTTCATAATATCTCAGTTATACAACTAATAACATATTAGAATTATTCACAGAACATGGGCCTATATAGTATAATTCCTGGATTTTGTGGGGCCCCCTGGGAGGTGGGGGCCCCTAGAATTGTCCCCACCTTTCACCCCACTAGCAACGGCCCTGTCAAAGGCCATTAGGTCATTAATAATATAAAAGGAGGAATATGCAGAATACTTTTACTGCAACAGATCTGTTACTTACAGTTTTTGCCCATTGCTTACACACTGAAACCGAATGCTTAGACCAAAGCCTCAATACCTAAACATCTTGTAGCATACCTTAAACACAGTGTAACCATAGCTTACACATTGTCAACTTTGCACTTTGTTTGCAATTCTATAACACACTTATTGCGAAACACTACACACGTTTTCTTACATTAGACACTTTGTTCAAAAACGAAATCACCTGTTATCATTGGGAAAACACTCTGTTCGAAATGCAAAACTCATCTGGCAATTGTAGGCACTTACATACACACCTGAAAACACTTGCACAGAAAACAGAACACCAATCGGTCTGAGTCTTAGCACTACAAATAGGCCTCAGGTAAGCCATTTTGAGAACTTTGCAAGCATGGAGGCAATGAGAGTCAGAGTAAGAGAAGGAAAAAGAGAGAGAGGAGTCGGACGTGGAAGAGGACGAGGTCCAGTGCGGAGACGTGTATCAGATGACATCAGGGCTACTCTGGTCCGAGATTGGTTCAACAACCATAACCATTTCACACTTTTATACCTGCCCCCTTACAGCCCCTTTCTAAATGCAATCGAGGAATTCTTTTCAGCGTGGCGGTGGAAAGTATATGATCGGCAACCACACGCCCGCATGACTCTTCTGCAAGCAATGGAAGAGGCATGCGGAGACATTGAGGTGGGATCAATCCAAGGGTGGATTCGGCACACAAGGCAATATTTTCCCCGATGCCTAGCCTGCGAGGACATCGCCTGTGATGTTGACGAGGTCTTGTGGCCAGATCTGAACAGAAGGAGGGATCCATAAGCCCCCCAGCCCCCCACCACACACACACACACACACGCACACACACACATGCACACACACGCACACACACACACGCACACACACACACACACACACACACACACAAAACAAGTATATGTTTTTTTTTCTCCACAATACCAATTTATCCAGTAATTGTTTTGTTGCTAAATTTGATGATTTGTGATTCTATTTTTCTTTATTTCTGTAAGAATGTTTGTTTTTGTTTGATTACTGCAGAAATTCTACTTTTGAGTTTTACAGAAGAACGAGTCTGAGAAAATGACAGTAAAAATAGAAACACAAAGACTGCAGTGTTTTATATAAAGCCCATCAGTGTGTTGCTGGTGATATGAAAGAGTAATTCAAATGGTGCTTGTGTGTATGGTTTTGTTGCAAGAATTTCATTTTTAGAAAGGAGTGTTAAGTTTTGATTGCAGTGTTTCATTTTGGCATAG